>JAZHYW010025753.1:0-16051 GCA_037355805.1 Ixodes ricinus | reverse complement strand
AATAGAGAGTTTTGTAGATCGTTCCGATGACTCCGATAACGATACCCGATACTCTGCCTCCGCCTTTGCGCTTACATATAGTATCGTTATCGGGGTATCGGGGGTATCGGAACGATCTACTAAAACTTTCTAATAGAGAGTTTTAGTAGATCGTTCCGATGACTCCGATAACGATACCTGATACTCTGCTTCCGCCTTTGCGCTTACATATATAGTATCGTTATCGGGGGTATCGGAGGTATCGGAACGATCTACTAAAACTTTCTATTAGAGAGTTTTAGTAGATCGTTCCGATGACTCCGATAACGATACCCGATACTCTGCCTCCGCCTTTGCGCACATATATAGTATCGTTATCGGGGGTATCGGTGGTATCGGAACGATCTACTAAAACTCTCTAATAGAGAGTTTTAGTAGATCGTTCCGATGACTCCGATAACGATACCCGATACTCTGCCTCCGCCTTTGCGCTTACACTATACAGTATCGTTATCGGGGGTATCGGAGGTATCGGAACGATCTACTAAAACTTTCTATTAGAGAGTTTTAGTAGATCGTTCCGATGACTCCGATAACGATACCCGATACTCTGCCTCCGCCTTTGCGCTTACATATATAGTACTCGTTATCGGGGTATCGGAGGTATCGGAACGATCTACTAAAACTTTTCTAATAGAGAGTTTTAGTAGATCGTTCCGATGACTCCGATAACGATACCCGATACTCTGCCTCCGCCTTTGCGCTTACATATATAGTATCGTTATCGGGGGTATCGGAGGTATCGGAACGATCTACTAAAACTCTTCTAATAGAGAGTTTAGTAGATCGTTCCGATGACTCCGATAGCGATACACGATACTCTGCCTCCGCCTTTGCGCTTACATATATAGTATCGTTATCGGGGGTATCGAGGTATCGAACGATCTACTAAAACTCTCTATTAGAGAGTTTTAGTAGATCGTTCCGATGACTCCGATAACGATACCCGATACTCTGCACTCCGCCTTTGCGCTTACATATATAGTATCGTTATCGGGGGTATCGGAGGTATCGGAACGATCTACTAAAACTCTCTAATAGAGAGGTTTTAGTAGATCGTTCCGATGACTCCGATAACGATACCCGATACTCTGCCTCCGCCTTTGCGCTTACATATAGTATCGTTATCGGGGTATCGGAGGTAACGGAACGATCTACTAACTCTCTATTAGAGAGTTTTAGTAGATCGTTCCGATGACTCCGATAACGATACCCGATACTCTGCCTCCGCCTTTGCGCTTACATATATGGTATCGTTATCGGGGGTATCGGAGGTATCGGAACGATCTACTAAAACTCTCTAGCATTGCACGCCAACCATTTGACAAACCAGGCAAATTTGGCTCTATCGTATATTAATGGAGCTCGACACCTGCTTCATAAACCTCTGCAATAGCAGACAGGAATAGCAATATGTCAAAAGTCATGTCCAAATTCAGACTTGAACTTTGTTTAGACGTTTCACTTCTCGTCTTCAACACATCGGCCGCGTGAGTGGAGCCCGAGTGTAGCCCGAGCTGGATTCAACGTCTGAAACAAACATAGTGTTTATAAAAAATAAAAAAGTCATTGAGCTTATTATGAATAACAAAGCTATGACTGTCCAAAATGTCGACTATAGTGCAGGGTGGAAGCGCTGCGCCAATTGCCGCCACCCTGCGCCAATTCACTTCCCTGCGCCAGCCTGCTCCAAAACGCCAATTTCAACTTTTTTATTTTTTTTTTTTTTAATTTAGCGGAAAACGGTCGGCCACTGGCCACCATGTGGTGTGCACTTTTGTTTAGGCGTCAGTGCGGGTGACTCGTACCAACTCGACTGGGGCTCCGAACCACGTGTAACCGCAGGTCGAGGCGTCGATTTTAGTTCATCGAGAGTGAGATGTCGATTTTGACTACAAAGAGCTTGATATACGAACACATCGGTTTGGTTTCGGGCATTGTTGGTTGGTGCGGTTGAAGCGCGTATGTAGTTGCCCGTGGTCCCGATTTGCCGTGATCGTGGGAGTTGGTGTCTCGGCACCGGTGGGCTACCTCGGCCATCAACATGAGCAGAAGTAATTGGTCTTTACTAGCTTTACCTGTTATTTGGTAGCGTACCATCTTTTGACGCTTAGCCGTTAAGAAACACGTACTATGTTAGTTACGTTTGTTTTTCTTTGCGAACGCAGTTAAGAAACACGCGCTATGTTAGTTTCGTTTGTTTTTCTTTGCGAGCGCATGCACATGCGTCAACATGAGTAAAAATAAATGGTCTTTACTAGTTTTACCTGTTATTTGGTAGCGTACCATATTTGGACGCTTAGCCGTGAAGAATCGCGAGGCACATGCGTTCTATTAGTGGCTGTGATATTTTTAAGACAATATATTTTTCCATCTAAAGTAATATAGATATAGCTTTGTATGTTAAGTTGGGTGTAGGGATTACTGTATTTTATGAACAGGGATTAAGAACATTTGTATTTAATGAAAACAGGTCAGCAAGGACTGCTTTATTTTGAAACATGTTGTGGTACCTTAATTTTTTTTTATGGAGACACGCAATGCACAACATTTTATGGAGTACATAAGGTTGCGTTGCTCTTCCAGTCGATGCTTAAAGCTGCATATGTACGAGTGACTGTGGTATTCTAAAGATATAAAATACACATTTTAGTTTGCATCTGAATTTTTGTCAAATGTCAGTAGCCTTGTGTTTTGTTACTAAACTTGATATAGGGCTTTTTAAGCAGTGATTGAACATGTGTATTCTTTATTAAACAAAAACTGTAGTCAGCGAAGGTAGTTTATCTGACACCTTGCAGTGGTTTAGTTTTCTGGATACATGTTTACAATTGGTCTATTAAATAGACGGTTTTGTACTGGCGTGGCTCAAGTTGTGCTTTTATTGTCGGGGCCTCCCATATAAAGTCTATCATGACTCTGTCTGCTGCCGGAATGGTTCTCAAAGCCTTTCCTTTGCATAAATTACCAATATTCCATATCTGAATGCAATAGAAATAGAAAGGTATGTATGTATGTTGCTTGAAAATTATTCTGGGATGTGCATGCATATATTTTTGCTACATTTTCACATTTAGCAACAACAAATCACTTTTAGACACCTGTTTGACCTCCGTGACCTGCTCCAAAACCTACTTCTACGGCTACAAAACTTACTTTTGCTGCTCCCGAGCTGCTCTAAAGCGAGCCTTTTACTGCTCCAAAACTGCTCCAAAGTGGGACTTTTGCTGCTCCCAGCCCTGCTACAAAAGGCTCTAGCCCGCTTCCTACACCCCTGGATAGAGCTAGGCATTGTGTACTATATTTCTCGATATTATTAGCGCTCTTCTTTGGACGGATTTCGTGGTGGTCACAGCCGGCTTGAGTTTGCGCTTGCCGCTCTTGAAACGGTTCCAGCTGCTGAAGGATACTCAACTCGGAGCACGCGGCTATAAAGTATTCCGAGCATAAGTGAAAATGTTTCACATGACACTAGTTCTCTCGGCACACAGCTCGCGCAAAAGCACCTTGACGTGGCCGGCCTCCATTGCTTCCGGGGAACGCTTTTTTTTTCTCCCATGAAAACAAGGGTAAAAAAGAAGCTTTTTCCCGGCACTGTTTCTACAGTCTATCGCGGAGCACAAATTGCTACCCATATTGCAAAGGAACTTCCAACCTTGAAGCTGCGAAAAAATAATCTCGATGGCTGGCGCCCGGAAAGCCACTTCGCGGCTGCCCGAGTCGCTCGTCCGCCTGCCCACCCGTGACGTACGCGGGTAGGGAAAAGTAGGGATTTTTCATTATTGCCAGTAGAGAGTCGCCTCCTGGAATACCTCGCGGCCGGCGTAATTTGAAAATTCAATAACTTCACGGAAATTTTTATACAATATTTTGGTTATCAGTTGAGAAAGGGTTTTTGATGCGGTCTCCGAATTTCCAGCCAAATCGAAGCCTACCGAAAAATCGGCGGAGTTCCCCTTTAAACGCTTCAGAATGGTATCAGGTAACTAGGATTCTGTGTTTTCGAAGTTTATTTTTCGTCAAATTCGCAGGTATTTTTCGGAGTTTATTTTTTGCCGAAAATTCTGAGTTTATTTTTGTTTGATTCCCAATTCTGCGAAATTCGAAGCTTAATTTTGCAGTGTTTCTTATTTATTAATATAATAATAATAATAATAATAATAATAATAATAATAATAATAATAATAATAATAATAATAATAATAATAATTTATTTCAAAACCCCAGCATGTCCACGTCACAAGTCAGGTTCGTCAAAGCCATCCAGGGCTTGTATGACTGAACCTATCTGCAGTGGCCTCAAAAAATAACTATGCCACGTACTAAAGAAATTTGTGTCAGTTCTAATGACATTTGTGACACATAAAAAAGACTGACTCAAGGGAAAGCACCTATACACACACCTGCACATATGCACAAACACACAAGCCGGTCCTTGTCACAATTGAAGAAGGTCTTGATAGATGTTATGTTCTTGGTGTTGTGGATCTTGAAGCAGAAAAACTGGGTAGTGTAAGTCGTGTTGATTCACTCAAACATAACCCAAATAAAATAAAATAATAAAATATGGTGTTAAACATTCTTTAAAGAAATGCGAAAAATTGTGAAATAAAATTTTGACGGATTGCAGGGCCTCGTTGGTAGATAAAAGATGGCGAAGCGCTTTTTTGAGTTTCTTTTTGGATGTGAAGTTGAAGAAGTCGGAAGGTAAAGAATTGAATATCTGAGGGACATAAAAGGATCGCAGGTTCTTGCCATAGCGGGTGTAATATACTGGAACAAGAAACCGTGAAACCGTTCTCAGTTCTCGTGAATTAGGTCGAAGTGTTCTAAAATCCTTTGTCCAATAGTGCCTTAGTATAACTGATTCCAAAAAGAGTGATTCGAAGGTGGGCATAAATAAGGCATGAAAAAGATTCACGTTTGGGGTTGTAGGTTTGTTATTAACCTCTCGTACAATACTTTTTAAGATATTATACTGTAATGCCATACCGAACTATACTATATCCTAAAGAGTAGGCTAAGAGCTTGCGAATTCCGAATGGCAAAACGACTTAATCTTGTAGAGTAAGCATAGGACACTTCTTAGTTTTGAGCATACTATTGTCAGATGGGAATTCCATGAAAGTGGAATTCCCATTCCACTTTCATGGAAAGTGGAATGGGAAAAGCTATATACAACGGGCATGATGGCGGGGGGCCGAAGGCGTGGGTATAACTGAGAAGCAAAGCAAAACCCTTGATGAAAACAGCAACAGCGGACGATTTATTCTTCGACGTTTCGGCCGGAGTCCGACCTTCGTCAGAATCTTCCTGACGAAGGCCGGACTCCGGCCGAAACGTCGAAGAATAAACCGTCCGTTGTTGCTGTTTTCATCAGGGGTTTTGCTTTTCTTCTCAGTTACATATATATATATATATATCTTCAGCTGGATCTGGCACTGGCGCCAATTGCCATTGGCAAAACTGATTTGTCCCACGGCAAAAGTTGCAAACAAGTGTTGCTTCGACAAACGGCGATACCTTAAAATCAATAAACTCCGGAAGGTAGTCGCTGGGAAGCTCGGATCTGTATGGCTCATAGCTTCCAATGTTGCAGAAACACTGCCCCTCCTTTCCCTAAAAACCAAAAGCAGTGTGGCCTAAATAGGAAAATGGAACAGTGGCTTTTGTCGTGACCCTGAAGTACCCTGAATGAACCTTGACGAGAGAAGCGTTGGATTCCTTCTGCCAATGGTGCGAGATTTGAAGAAAACTGGGGAGGCATTTTCTCAGGACCATTGACCCTGTGCGCTAAAACAAACTTGATTAAAACATACTTTTTTTTTTGCCTTTTTTATTTTTGCATTGGTACATTGAAATTCGGAGTTTATGATGTAGGGCATGCAGGGGTAAATTACTTCCAAAATGTAATTTAATTACAATTACTTTGCTCCAAAATTAGTTTAACTGCAATTACAATTACTGCTACGTGAAAAGTAATTAATTACAATAATAATAATAATAGTCTTTATTTTATGTGTCCACAATCAGCGCAGGGCCTTTTGTGTGGTACACAGCAAATGCCGACAAAATAAAAGTATAAGCACTGAGAAAACATAGCTATCCCAAGAAAGCACTCACAAAACAAGCGTAGTAGTAGTAGTAGTTTATTGTAAAGTGGAAAGGGGTAGAAGCAAGGCGAAAGGTTAGTCTCCCAGTGGTGGGGTCAGCTTTCTCGCCTTGCTAGGGGGTATAGGGGGAACCAAGAGTGGTTGTAGGAGAGGTGGCACAACAAACACTATGATACACTATAATACACTATGATACACTATAATACACTATGATACACTATTTACAGTGTGATACAATATTAAACAAATTGCGTGGCTAATTTTGGTCTTGGTCCTTTCCTCACGTATTACAGGCTGCTATAGCCTGCGGATTTTAAATAGTCAAGCAGTGCTCTTAAAGCTTTTGTTCTCGAATGCCGCGTTCCTGCCGGGAACAGGAGTGACTTGGTGTTGCCAGCTGGAATGTTAAGCTGTTTGAGGGTGGTCACAAGTGTTTCTCGGTGGTTGCTCACCGCTCTGCAATGCCAGAGAATGTGTTCGATGTCCTCCGTGGAACCACAGGCACTGCGGGCTGGGGATGTCAGGTGTTTGATGAGATGCAGTCGAGAAGCGGTTCGGGCGCAGCCTACCCTTATCCGATGAAGTAGAGCTTGTTCGAGCCTGCTGAAGCTTTTCTTGGGGATTGTGTGCGGCGGTGTTCCAGCCGCAGTTTCAGGGTCGGGGTGAAGTTTCTGAATGGCTTTTTGAATAAGGCTGTTTGACGAATTATATGGTTGTACGGAGATTGTTGGTGTAACATCTGCATGAGCAGCACGTGCGAGAGCACGTGCTGCTCATGCGGTAAAATAACGGTAAAAGAAGAAGAGGCACTGAAAATACAAATACAGCAACCCAAAAAAGGAAGAAAAAAAAACGCTCAAAATTGCAAATTACTGTGATCATGCAAAGATTACGCCGAAAAGTTGACTTGTCACTGAATATTTCTAGGAGCGAAAAATTCAACTTATTAAAATCATGCTGCATTCGTATTAGGGTAGACGTGTGAAAAACGTGAATGGATAGAAAAAGTTGCGATTACGGCTCGACGTGGTGGGGCGTGAAAACATGCAGCGCTTAACAAGACAGGACAGTCGACAAGCGCATTGACAAGTTTGTGTAAAAACAAGATATTTCGACAACACCGTCTGTCAAACCGAGTACATAAACCAAGTCTCTTGAGCAGCCGATCGTAATTATAATAAAACTTACGTAAAACAAAAACGATCGAAAACAATGCGAATAAAACGCTTCTGCACACGCTCGATAGGGCAAGATGCTGCATCATTTATACAATTCCACACTACAGATGCAAACTCGAGCTTTGAGCGAATTAAACAACAGAATAAACGAACGATACATGCATAGGAAGAAAATTACTTTTAAAAAGTAATGCAATTACTTTACAATTACTTATTCCTGAGAGCGATCCGACAAGGGCAATATAAGTTTAAACGAGCTGTTTAGAATGCAACGCATTTGTTCATTCCTTGCCCCAGTGTTTGAGGAGGCTTAAGCATCGCTGCATAAATGTCACGTATTGTACTTTTGTTTCATGGTTTTTTGTTAAATTCATCATAGAACTTGACATTTTGGGGCAATGAAATATTATGTTCTTATATTTTTAATAAATAATAATAAATTAGTTCATATGCTGAAAAGACGCCGGATCGCGAATGAAAAAATTGGGTTGACAGTCTTGTAGCTAGGCAAATAAAACTCGACAATTAACCATATAAAATATTTTATAAGTGATATTGTAAAACAGAAATCCGCACGTGCTAATACGATTGCATTCACATACAAACATTATGTTATTGTAAATTATTTACATTGAGAATCGGTGCTCCCGAATAATTGAGGAATATTCGCAGGTGCGAGGTCAGTCTCCAAAATGTTTATGCAAATAATATCGGAAGTAAAACCAACAGGAAATAAACTTGAAAATAATACAAAGATACAAATATGACAGCACTGGAAGAGAGACGTAAAAAACTGGCAGAAAAGAATAACTTCATAGACAATTAAAATTTTAACCTCAACTAAAAGCTGAAGCCGATTTTTTTCCTCCCTAAATGTTGGCATGTTTACGTTATTGTTCTGAATGTTTTCGCTCGCACCGCAGAGGATTGTCTCTCAACCCGCAGTGTAAGCAAAACAAAACAACAACAAAAAAATGTGACGCTCTTTTTGTTGTGCGTGCGTGTGTTATAGAGTCTGTTGCAAGATAAGAAGAGCAGTAGATGCTCCGCTTCCTGCATGCGCTCGTTGCCTTCCGACGTGTTTTGCTTCACAAGCGCCGAAGTGTTCCCGAATGTAGAAAACGCATCTACTGCTCATCTTATGTGGCAACAGACTATAGGCCACTTGTGCGAGCGCTGACGCTTTCAGAGGTTCCGTCGGCGCCGAAGTCGGGCAGAAGTAATCGTAATTGCCTGAAATTTTCCAATTAATGACGCTGGAAAGTAATTAAATCACAATTACAACTTCTTTTAGTCAAATGTATTTAGTTACTATTACAAATTACCAAAAAAGTAATTAAATTACAGGAATTTAATTACTGTAATTTAATTACTACCCAAGTATGATCTAGGGTCACGACCCGTCCCGCGACTCGCGGGACTGTCCTGCATTGAAGGCTCGTGTCCCGCGAGAAATTCCCGAATCTTCAAAACGTCTCGCGCATTTCACGCTGTCGTAAAATTCACTCTGCAAGCCATGGTGCTGTCGAACAGCGGGGCACGGGGAAGCGCGGAGGTTGCTGCTGGTAGTCATGTGAATCCCAATGGCACGCCATTTTCTATACAAGCATTGCGGAAGCGACCGTCGTTCTTGCAGGAGACCCGACGCGCATGCTCCGTTGTGCCCCTCCCCTTGGTGGCAAAAGAGGGTAAGAGAAAATTGTTGGCCATAGGTTTCAATGTAAATTATTGTCATTAATTTCAAGTCGCTGTGTCAATCCGACGGGTGTTCTGTAAACCTTTGTAGGGAAGACAGCTATACAAGGCAAAAAGCCTGCAACTCACGACGGTCGAAAAAGAACGTAATGTTAAAAAATTGTGTAGTACCATGTTGATAAAGTAAGCGTTGACAGGAAACAATAACCCGAAAAAAGATTTATGGTTTCTTATTTCCATTGGATGCATTAAGTTCTGCCGCAGTCGATTTTTATGTTTTCAACTTCGACACATTTAGTCACATACGGGGGGCGTTCATAAAGTTCGTCTTATTGTCACGAAGGAATAGAGATTCAGCAATCAAACTCGAGTAGGAGTTGAGACTTTCTCTACATGTTCGCCACCAAAAGTTACCCACTTTTTCCAGCGATGCACCACATGCCGGAGGCCATTGTTGTAGAACTCCTCGTCTTGAGTGTTCAGGAATCGCTCCACTTCAGCAATCACTTGGTCACCGTCCTTGAAACGCTTTCCTCTTATTTGGCCACACTAAAAGCGTCTGTGCCATTTAACCGAAAGTGTCGTAAACTGGGACGTTGTCCCGAACAACGCTCCCAGATTGGAATGAATATCCTTGGCATTGCTTCCCTTCAAATGAAAAAAAAAACGGATCACTGCATGTGCTTGGCACCGACGGGCGGTGCCATTTTTGTTTCATCTCCCTGGCGGCGTTACGAGCTACTATAGCTTGCGATATGTTTATACTGTGCGGAAACTAGAGGGACGCACGCTCATATTGATGCCTGTTTTGTTCCGTTTCCTTTAATTTTTTGTGCCGATAATACGAACTTTATGAACGCCCCTCGTATTTATATATAAAAAAAATATATCACGGGTAGTGAAAATTATTTTAACTGAATTGCTGCTATACAATTTGCGGGTGTATAAACAGCACAGGATATTACATCTGTTAACTGAGCTTCGGTTCGTGGTGTGCGTGTTAATAAATTCCCTCTACCCCCCCCCCCCCCCCTCCCCCTGTCCCGCGTGTCGCGCATTTCACTAGCAGGAAGCTGGTCATCCCAAGTTTATCGGATGAATCCGAATCGAAAAAAAGGTTAACAAATGTTTTTCGGACTTTTTTTTCCCCGGATGTATTCAAAAACAAAAAACCTTACATAAAAAAAAATTTCTACCGCGCTGAAAAAAAAGCACACCTTCCCTTTCCTACCAAATACCTCCTTGCGATCGTTCTTTTTTTTTTAATTTTTTGGTCACGTGCCGCGACGTCTTTGATGGTCGAATATGCCGAAATATTGTGGTTGCAAAAATTGAATTTTTATGCACCGGTTATTGAGGGCTTGGATGAAGAGTATTTTTGTACCAACGTGGCTTGCGCACGACGACGCTAGTTTTTAAATGTCAAAATCGATTTCCGGGAGTGACTGCATCGTTACGTCAAGGGGTCGACGTCATCTCCTATCGTCTCTTTGCCGTCTTTGCTTCTGAGTCGTTCCATCTCAAACGTCCCGGACAATGCGCTCTTCTACCATTTCCGATTTTCGAAAATAGAATTGATGACCTTTTTACTTTGACCTTAACCTTTTCCTAAAATATTTCCGCCCATTTTATTTTAAATTTTATCTATTTATGTTGTGAGCGTGGCTTTAACTTTAAAAATGGGGGTTAAACTAGGCATGAATCAATAATGGAGTAAAATAAGATTTTATTTGAAATGATCCAAAATTTGTTTTCTAATATTCGAACTTGCTTGCTTGCTATGTTGTGATGATTATGCAATTTTTTGTTGTCAAAATATTTTAAAATAAATTCAGCTATATCAACTAAAATTATAGATTTTCTCATTTTTTTTGTTTAATTGTCGCTTTGCGCCTGGAAATTATAAAAGTTTTGTTGGAAGTCCTGTAGATGTATTACAAATGAAAAATGTTTGAAACCGCACACTTTACAGAAAAATAAATTTTGAAGTTGTGAAAACGTTTGTTTTGCTGCCTAAACAGCTGTTTATTCTGCCACGAAGTGGTCCAAGTAAAAATACGAAACATGACGACTTGAGAAAAAATAGTTCATTTCCTTTCAATTCTAAAAGTTTAATCAAAATATATTTTATTTTTTTCTAAAACGAGAACATTGTAGTTGGAAGAAACGCGCGATTGTTTGTTTTGAGCAGAGTGCAGGTAGACGCTGAAAAGTCGTGTTGTCGTACAGATAGACATTCAAAGAAAAAGGCCTGCTTCTTCGTCTGTGGTTTTCCCATCGCTGCAATTGCAACCGTCTCTTGTAATCTAGCACGGCTTGTCATATCTGTTGTTTCTTTAGCGCTGGCGGGGCAGCTTATCCACCGGCAGGTCAGTTGTTTCACTCCGCAATATGTCCCTCTTGTCAGTGTCAGGACAGATGTAAGCCGCAGCATAGAGGCCACGTGAGTAGGCGATATGAAAACGACCTGAACTGCATGGTGTTGAACAGATCGCAGCAACACCATGTTCTTAGTCATGCGGCAGTCGAAGGCTCACGCCCGGTTGATTGTTTTTTTTTTTTTTGCTAATGTGCTTTTGATTGGTGCAATTTCTGAATGAAGACAACAAGCCTGAAACAGATTTAAAAACTGCAAATTGCTGTGTTCCTGAATAGGACGTAAATCCAGCACGTAGCGTTGAAGGGGATGCTGGCTTGAAGTGATGAAAACTCTGTGTCCCTTTGACGGGGACCGTTGTGCTGAACCTCGTATGTTAGTTGGGTGCGTTCTTCTTCAAGCGTTTTTTTGAAACCCAGATAATTGTAACTGGCGACGTGCGCGACGAAAAGCGTCGCTGTCATCGGCCTTCCCCGATTGGTCAAACGCTCACTATGATATCTTTAGTTGGATGAGTTTTTCTCTCATCGAAGAAGGCACAGAGGCGCAGCACTTCGGCGTGCCAAGGGAACTTTGATCATGCCGCGAGGCCGGCGGAACTTGCGTTTGGCGAGTTGGGCATTTTTCCTGCGGCGCTGTGCTTTCGTAGAAATGTCCATGGGTTCTCAAAGGCAAGTCTCACTGTTTCCATAAGGTTTTAGAAAACTTCTCCGGCGAATGTCGACGAACGAGTAGCAACCGTGTCTTCAGCTCTCTGCCGGTAGCCTCTGCAACGCTCCAAAAAGGCGATTTTTCGACATGCAAGATGGCCGTCTGATGGCCGCACTTGCGGCTGCGGCGACCAAGCGGGATGCGCGATCCAGCAAATCATCAAAGATATCAGTAATAGTCATCATCACCGGCACGGGGTATCACCTAAAAATATCGCATCCCCGATTGGCTGCTGCCGCTTCAAACGACTTCGAATTGCTCGCTTGTTTCGAACCGGACCCGATCTCAGCAATTCGTCAGCAACCCCAAAAATTGCTGAGAAAGTTGCCCCGTCTGAAGCTGGCGGAGCACCTCAGGTGACGAAGCCGGAAGTCTTCTTTTCTCCGCCCCGGAAGCGCGGTCAGCCTCCAGTTTAATTGAAACCTTAGAACTCGAATAAAGTATTCCTTTTGGTTCTCAAGATTATTTCTATTTCTATTGTTTTTTCAGTGGGATGCCCTTTTGATTCCACGCCTTAAAATCACGATTTACGTACGTTCATGCTATGCCCTTTCAACACTTGCTTGGAACAAAAGCGACTGACGCAATAAAACCTTTGTATACAAAAAAAAAAAAAATTGGAGGCGACCTTAATTTTTTATTGCCCGGAACACTTTTTCTCTTCAGTTCCGGTATCCCGCCATCCTCCCCATTAGTACAGACGCTTGAACCGCTTACGACGAAATTTCGGCGCTTATTTCTTGGTCTATTCGCGTTCAAGGGATCAGTATCACATCAGGCACACAAATCTCTTGTTAAAAAAGACAAGAAAAGAAATTTTAACATGAATTAAACGATTAGCAAAGAGCACCTGGTGGATGTCGCTAAAGCCTCGTTTGTAATGCCCGTCTAGGAACCTTGACAGGTAGTGACGATGCCTGTCTCGCCTCCGGCCACCACGAGAGAAGAGGGGAAGGAGAAACTCTCCTCTCACCGGGACTCTCTTTGTGTGTCCCAGACGTCGTTATTGTCCCTCTACAAGGTTATAGAAGATTAACCCGTCACTCAAAATTCGTACAAAAGCAGCTTTGGGGTTAGTTGCGGTGGCCCGATCGCTGGCGTGCTTCGGCCGCTTCGGTGGCTGGAACGGCTAGGACATCCTGTTGACGTCAGCCTCGCCGCAGCTTTGCTCGTCCCGAGACAATCTACGTCACGATTGCGCCGAATGTCACGTGGTCTCCGCTGGCTGCTCTCCGAGCGCTTGCCAGAGTGGGTCGTTTATAACGAAAAATACAGCCATCAGGCTCAAAATACGAACGTGCGATTGTCATTTACGGATCTTGTGGATCATATTCAGCCTATTTCTGAACACGACCGGGTATATTTCAAATTTCGTTTAAGTACCAGGGACATTAACCCAATCAGTATTTTGGTACACAGAGTCACGTAAATTTTTTGTTAAAGTAAAAAAAAAAAGTCAACTGTCTGCTCGAAACCGAAACGCGAGCACGGAAGCTCATGGCCGGAAATCAGGTGTCTACACCCGACCGCGTTTCTTTTTTTTTTCTCCGTTTTTCCGGTTTGTGAAGCAGACTACGAAGTTGCACGCACCGCTTGTCGTGTTATTGTTTCGCACTTGTATCTCTTCCGCTCGATGTTCTGTGCTTGAAGGCCGACTGGCCGGCGCCTCCGTCGTGCGCCGCCATCGTGCCGTCCAGCCCGCGGTATGCCCGTGGTTACGTCGCCATGTTAAGAACGACGTGTACACGTACTTCCTTTGATCTGTGCAATTATTTTTTTTTCGTTACACGTATTTGCAGTTTTCTAGGAGGCCACAGAAAATGGGGTTCGTATTATTTTCCATTTTTAATATTGAATATGTGATTTAGGTGACCCATGACTTTGGAGGTATTCGGTTTGAACGCCACGTGACCATGGAAAAAAGAGCGAGCGCGTCTGAAACCGGCCAATTCTTTACCGACTGTTTTCGGGCGGAAAGAAAACGAATTTCGAGCCGCAAATTGCGTTCTGGGTAGTTGGGCCCTTATATGGGTCATGTTCAAACAAAAACCCCGGTGAGCATAAATACCCTGCCAGTGTCCCTTTAGAAAATCTTTGGGGATCTCTGACTACGACGGATGGATAAGGCTCTTTGAACCGGGCAACAGCTTGCACCACTAAACAGTTTTTTTTTATTGAGATAATTAACGGAGTGGCCGTAGAACTCTTGGCATTTCCCATTATTTCCTTTTTTTGTTTTGTTTTGCTCATTATTATATGTATATATATATTTTAAAAGAACACTTCTGACGGTTACAAACGACCATTTCTCGTGGATAGCGATGTTGTAGACGTAATCATCACGAACGCGCATGCTTCGAAGCGCGGAAGGTAAACCGAGGAAGCTCAAGTTTGAGACTCCGAGAGAGCTCATATAAGTCTGCGAGTGCGTGCGAAACGACGCCGCGCGCATATGGGCAAATAACCTTGCCGACCCAAAAAAAGAAAAAAAAGAAAACAAACATGTCGGCATTTGTAAATGGGATGGATTCGAGGGTTTCGCATATATAAAGGCTTTCGCGTTCGAACGCGTTCGAGGAAGTGCAGTGGAGACAAAGGCAGCTAGCTTTCGGTGTACCCACTAATCCCTCCAATCAGAACTCGGCGTTCTGACATCCCTTCTCTTCTCCTCCTCTCCCTCACTTTCTCGGCGCGTTGTGGTCAAATTACGGCGTGAGTCATGCTCTTAACATACGACTTACATCGCCAATATTGAATCGGCGACCGGGTCTGTTAGCGCACAATAGGGCACAGAGCACTTGGAACAAAAGCCCCCCCCCCCCGCTGCAGACCCCCAGGAATCGGACCTCCTGCCATTTTCGATCGAGACGACCATTGTATACCGGCGTGCGGTCGTGTAATGACATCTGCCTGACGCGCGTTAAAGGCCACGGGTTAGGAGCTGCGGATTGTGCAAAGCCGTTGTGTTGTGTTGCGCGTACAGTGCTTAGCAAAACGAAAAAGACCGGCGGAGCGCTTGACCTCGCTATAGAGTAACTGCATGTGCTCCGCGTGAGGAGCTCATATACTCTCGTTTTATACGCGTACAGCTACCATAGGCAGTTACCCTAGCCAGGGTGTCTATAGCGGCCGGGAAAACCGGGAATCGTCAGGGTAATTTTAATTACCGGGAAAAATCAGGGAATTTTAGGGAAATTGTCAAAGAGCGAGCCCAGTCGAGGAAAATGAGCCGGAAACGCCATTGAGTGCCCCGAGCAAAGACTTAAAGGGGTACTCCGCCGATTTTTCGAGCTACCTAATCCAAAGGCATCATCTGAATGCGGATGGCTTCCTGATTCCGAAATGCTAACTCGTTCTCCCAGATTCAATCTAGTTAATTAAAAAAAGTGGTTGGGTAGTTGGGTAGCGAGGCGCGCGGCCAGCAATCGGGCACGCTCGCGCTCGCCTTTCACGCGGCTAACAGCGAGAAAACCTGGGCGTTCGTGCTATTTGAAGTTGATAATAATCTATATTTGCACAAAGTATGACCTTGGCCTACTGCTGAACCTGCATATATCATATATATATATATATAAAAAACGGGAGCAACTGGAATTTTGAGAAAACCGAAAACCGAAACTCGGTACGCTGAAGCCGCGGCTCGCTAGTTTCGTGAAATCGCTAATGAAATCCGTTCTCATTTTATTAGAAGATGGCTGCCCAAGAAAGGTCGAAGAGTCACGCAATACATTTTTTTTTTTTTTACAAATTGCTAAAGCAACGCGGAAAATGCTCGGAATGTGGGTACAGGTACCCCACACGCTCGTATAACCTGAAGGAACGTGCCATTTGTTTTAGATTTTCTTTAGAAAAGTTACTGTTGCAGGCACCAGCACGCGTAACTGCTCTTGTGGCATGAATATGCTCCTTGGTACTTAAGTAATTTAACAAAAGATCTA
>JAZHYW010025752.1:0-15221 GCA_037355805.1 Ixodes ricinus | reverse complement strand
ACACGAGGCTGTGTTATATATATATATATATATATATATATATATATATATATATATATATATATATATATTGGAAAGTCTACAAAGCTAAGCTAAAGTCTGAGCTCTGTGCCCAGTCTTGCTGTGCACAGTGGCGTCAGAACAAAACGCCCCCCCCCCCCCTTTCCCGTCTTCCTCCCAATTCCAAACTTTCCCAACACCATTGGCCATGCCAACCTTTCTTTTCTTTTTTTTTTAGTTTTGCATGCATTGGCTTTTTGCTTTATAAGCAATTCTCATTTTATTTTTAGGCTGCAAGGAATATCCTCATCCAGCTACGATCACCAGTTGGGTGCACGACACCAAGTTGCGGTGTCGTCCACAATACGCACTAACGTATTCATGGTAAATTGACAATTTAAAAAAAAAACCAAAATGATCGAATTACGCATACCCGACCCTTTAATTTCGGCGGCGCATTTTCGTTCCACAACAGGCGTCGCCTGCCAATTACCACCTGAGCAAAAATAGAGTTATCAAATCAGTGGACCAGGAGTCACGCAACTGTTTTCTTTTTCAGTGTTCTAAGCCACCCTCCGCTTGCCTTTCAATCGTAGCCCAGGGGAAAGCCTGGTTCACACAGTTGCGTTTGACTGCGTTTGACTGCGTTGCGGCTGCGAGAAACCAGGACATCCCTGCTGCTTATACCGCGTGCCAAGATGATTCCTTGAATTGGATTCCACGCTTCATACGAAGCACAGATGTGCCGGTGACTCGCTTTCGGTTCTCGACGCAACGCAGTCAAACGCAAGTGTCTGAACCGGCCTGAAGGAACGGCACGGGGTTCTCCGCAGTTCGCTGGCCGTCCAAGAAATGGTCGGAGCACACACGACTTCTCTTCGATGGCATGAAGTCTTTCCTGTTTAAATTCGCCAGCCACCGGCGTCGTAGGTCCGGAGCAGCGGGGAACCGGTGCAGCTTAAACATGCCCCTCCCACATTCATCCTGTTTGACAGCGTGGGTCTCGCACACTGAATCGGCGTTTATTTTACGTTTTTTTTGGTTATTTGTACAACCAATTACAGCACAGTGCTGCCCGGTCGATTCTTTTCTTGCATAGGCCATAGCACGCGCGAAAACACGCTATAATATCAAAGCGGCGCCTAACGTTGTCGAAACAACTTGACTCCGCTGCGCACGTGCTTTCTAACAGTCCACTCCGTGAAGCAGACGAGCTTTCGAGGGAAAGGGTAAGCGGAGCGTTGGCGCAGCGCTCTGGTTCGAGAGTGTTTTTCCCTTTCTGCATCGACCTATTTCTGTGTACCCTCGTCCCCAGCCACCTAATAGGCGTATCCGGTATGGGCGACGAAAAAATAATCCAACGTTTCAACCTGCAAATAGTAAAAAAATAAAGGGGAGGCAAAACGAGAAAGTGTGACGGTTACGCTTATATCCTAAATGCCTTCTATTGGCGTGGCAAATGCAAAACAATGTTTTCGCCCATACTGGAAGTGACGTCAATTCAAGATGGCGGCGCACTTGCAGAAAAGGTCTATAGGCTCTGCTTGCAGAGCCAGAGTATCGCGTTCCTTTTCCTTTCGCCGCCATCTCCGTATTGGCGGAGGAGTGGTCACGTGGGCAGAACTGGAGCCGACCTTCGTGCGGGAAAGCGGCCTTCCAGAGCGCCGAGTTTCGGGGGAACATATTTTCCGCTTTGCGTTCGAAAAATATAGATCCTAGACTAAAATCGAACGAGCCGAAAGCTTCCTAAGTCATTGAACATTATGTGCGTCAACTGGGTACAGTACAATCCTGTTTTTTCTAACGCGAGCGATGTTTTAGGACATCTGTTTCCAAGGTATGTGAAGCAGACGACACGGACGACGATCGCGTTGCTCGCATCTGCGGCTCTCGCGGAGTGATACGCGATACGCGACCGGCACATCCGGCCATCTTGGCGAGTCGGCGAGCTCTCGTTCGAAAGCCGAAAGCGGGGACGGCGTTTTCATCAGCCGCTGCGTCGTTTACCGCAATGAATTTTGCATGCGCGTAGAAAGAGCCCCGTGAAAATGACAGGCTGTAGTGTTACGAAGTGCACAAATCGAGCGGACAGCGGCAAGAGCTTGTACCGGATTCCGACGGCGAGACACGATCTCCAAGAGCTCTATTCGGGCGTCTCGAATTCGCGAAATAGCAAAAACTTTAGATAAAAAAGAAGAAAAAAAAAGTTGTACACTATTTTAGCATGAAAGTGCGGGTGCTCGACTTTCCTCAGATTCGCATATAATTGGGACGCACGAAGGTAAAGCACTGCTCAGTCTACATAAAACAAAATAAACTGTCTGCTAAAAAAAAAAAAGAAGTCACAGGTTGAGCAGCGGCATCCGCTCTTCGATTAAACACAAGGGGAAAATAAGCAGGCCTGCGTTCTTTTGCTTCTTGCGATCGCTCGAGGGGAAAGGTCCTCCAAAAGTTGGGCAGACAGCGGGCTCACGACGCTATCTGCGTCCCAGCAACAGCGACTTGACGACTTCACTTCACACACGACCCGCGGAACCCGCGGGTGCGATTCTTGCAATCGAGAGGGAAACAGGAAACGACGGGAGAACGATGACGGCACATGCGCGGCTCGTCGCCGCACGCCGCACTATTTTCCTTACGCAGCGCGCCGCAGCAGCCGCAGCACGCCACAGCGCGCCGCCTCGCGTCTGCGCCTTCGTGTCCCCTGCAAAAACCGACTGTGGCTTCCCGCAGCGCTTGGCTCCAGAATGGCACCATTGCGGTACTCTGCTCCGCAAGCGGAGCATATACAGTTACTCTAGCTGGGAGTGGTCACACGCGCTGCTCCGGCGGGGCCGCGGCCGCCATTATGAGGTATACGCCACACGGTCGCAGAGGCCAGTACTCTGTCGTGCCCGCATAGCCCCTTTGCATGTGCGTTTTTATTGCTATGCGGCACTGTACAAGCTGAAAGGCGCGACGGATAACCTCCCAAACACGACGAGGTTTACTGTTTTGCTGCAAAAATACAGCTGTCAACAAAACAATGCATCAGTATAATTTATAAACCACAATTCGTTAAGTGCGCGCTCCCTGCGCTCAAAATGAATTAAGTCAGGACATGCGCGCGTGCACGAGAATTCATTGTGACAGCTCGCGCAGTAAAAAGAACTATCATACGAGCACACGCTCATAGCTCTACCCGGGGATACTTTATTCGGGCGTGGCATATGAGCTCTTCTGAAATAGACCATTTGCTGTCTTACCCAAGCATCAAGGAGAATGCAGGGATTGGTGTTCCACGCGCCACACGCGCACGCCTTTCCTGTATAAAAGATTCGAAGTAAATAACCAAAAGAAAGCATTGACGAACGCGCGTGCAAGATGCCATTTGTTTTACGTCTTTGCTTTGGAAAAGTTACTACTGCTGAGGCCAGCACGTGCGGCACGTGGAACACCAATCCCTGCATTCTCCTTGATGCTTGGGTAAGACAGCAATAGGTCTATTCGAATACTGTCTTCTTCCAGGAGTCCCATTGCTTTCCTTCCCGAGTGATCCGTATTTCGAAGCAACCGAGAAATCGTTATAAAACGTCAAGGGGTAAAACATAATAACACGAAATATACGAGGCTTTATAGGCTGAAGCAGTTCAGTCAGGATGGTTACCTTTCGAACGTTGCTCGTATTCGCCGCTTCTTGAGGCAATAAGTTGTTACAGGTACACTGTAAACGACTTAATTATCCTGAGAACCTACTTTTCGCGAATTTCAGGACTTCAGAAATATCGAAAAATTAAATCCCGCAAATAAATTACCCTACGGTAAGGAATACTAAGCGTAACCCTCCAAATCGTGAAATATTGTGCCCGCCAAATATTCCCGAAATTCCAACTTCGTAAAATCTGCGAAATATCGACGCATCGAAAATAAATTTAACAGTATTTGCTCTCAACGATGTCGAAAGGAAGAGAAGAGAAAGTCGTGTCGAAAACTGCATGCCACTGCATGCCGCCGAAGCTGAAGACGCGATAAAGGACGCGATCGTGCAAACGTCGGCAGCGATGCAGCGATGGCGTGACAAGCAACTCAATCGTCGATGTGCAGAGCGTCGCCTACAAAAATGCGAAAACCTATACTAAATCGGAATCGCCGATGTAAGCTGCTTGGACAGCTTTTTTCTCAGCCCCCACCATGCTTATACATGGCAAATAAAGCTATTATTATAACTATTATAACTAGAACGAAGCCGCGAAAACAAAGTCGCCGTTTCGTGGGAAGGTGCCTCCATGTAACTTTCCGTCACAAACTTGAACTGCGCCTTCGGTTTTGGTCGCTCGTCTTGTGGGCGACGTAGTTGTCATTTACTTTATCTGTAGTGCACCAATTTCAAATGTCAACCAAGCTCCTGGTCCACGATAGTGAATCGGGACCAGCGGCGGTGATGCTCGCGATCGCGGGCGCATACCGCATAATGGCAGCGCGTTGCCCGATCATAGTGGCCAGCCGCACTTTCGAGGGCCGTCAAGGCAACGGCTCATTGTTGCCAAGAGCAATTTCGGAAAGGGTCTATAATGCACATGCTCTATGGCCGCTTCCGCCCACAGCCCCAGACCGGAAGTGGGCCCGACGCGCCACCACTGCGCCGTGACGTAACAGAGATGAGTTCGTGTTATACACGAACTCAACTTTTTAAGAGCTTACTCAAACAAAAGCTTGGAAAACTTTATTTCGCAATAAATAGGGCTGGCGTGCAGCTAAAATAATTTTATGAATGTTTTTACTGCCTAATTATGGAAAGAGATTGTCGAAAGGGTCACAGTTTTGAAAACGTCTTGAGCGTTCAGACTGGTGTTGAAATTAGAACTGCTAACAGAGCAGTTCATAATAGACCCCTTTCAAAAGTGTGACAACTCTGTGCGCCTCGGGCAACAGTGTGCGCGCTCTCCATGGTGAAGGAATGTTTTTTCTTCGGCCCGCTGGCTCTGCGTGAAAAAGTGGCATGGCAAATGAAGTAACGCGGCTGTTTCCCGCCGCCGGCTGGGAAAATAACCTTGCTAGCTAGCTTGCTAGGTATGAAACCTGAAAACAAAGATGGTGAGATGATGACAAATATGCAAATCATGATGTGTCTGCAAGTCCCCACTAAACTTGCATAAAAAGATGCCCTCAAGGGGAACCTAATGCGGTGCTGTCCCAATTCTGCATGGAAGCATAAAGTAACATGGTGTTAGTGGATGCCTCAATAACATAAAAGAAGATTTAAAAAAAAAACGCGCCTGCAAGGTAAAGTTTTTTTTTTTTTTGCGCGTTTATTGTTAAAGTGTAGAAAATGTTCGCAGGACTGATACGGGAATTCGACTGCTCGTTTAGCCTCGCCAATGGTATCTGTCTACCGAGCAACACCAAATAAATGTGCGATGAAATAACAACGTAGTGTATGAAGCAACTGCATGCAAAATCGTGAGGCCGGCCGAAAGGCAACGGATCCGTCGGGTAAAACCGACGCTCGTTTATCCGCGTCAAACGTATACCTGGCTAACAGCAATAGTAAAGAAAACGCAAAGCAGTATAATGCAGAACCAATATATTATCCTCATTAAGCAAATGCATGCGAATTCGTGAGGTTAGCCAAACGGTCGCGGCAGCGGACGGTCCGATAGGTATATATAAGTACTCCCTTCCGTCCGAATTTGTCAGTGTATCCATATTGCGTGCAGACCGGGACACAGCACTGTGTTGGCATCTTCACTGATACTCTGGAGCGCGTAAACTGTCCTTAAAACAACACATGAAGCGCCTAAAGCTCGGTTGGCGCACAGCGAGGTTGCGACCTGCTTTCCTTCACCATGTCACGCAGCTGCTGACCGCCTCGCTGTTGCCATGGTTACCATGCCGAGACACACTGTTGCCGGGTTTTCTGCAAGGGGTCTATTCGCGACTCCAACTAACTATAGGTGGCGCCACTCATTTTCCAAGATGGCGGGTTTAGTGAGGGTCAGAGATGCGTGCCGCTGCTGAGCCTGTCTAGTGTGCTGGCTTCACTGAGCGACATAAATTATTTCTGGTAATACGAGGAAGCTAGGGTGTTATGAGCGCATGTCACCTCTTTAACCTGAAAACAAGAACGGTGTTTAGCGTATTATTTACGGAAGGATGCGCGTTTTAATTCTGGAGCGAAACCGAAACTTACCTCTATTTTGGATTTAATTTCTCGATATAGGTCTTAATTTCGGATTCTTTCATGACTCAAGATGTGTCTCACATCGTAATTATTTACTTAGAAAAGTTGTTCGCGGAAACTTTATTTTGTGACATACATGTTCGATCCAGGCTGATATTTGTAGTTGTTGAAAAAATCAGTGCTGATATTTGTGCGTTCTCGCTGCCTTTTTCTCGCTCAGATAATTGTCATGGGAAATAATGAACTGCGGGCCTTTTAATTGTTTTTTGGGTATTTAGATGATTAATTGGTTTAACATTATTCCCAGCACAAGAATAAGAGAATAATTCCAATTTTTACAATATGTCCAGGAAACGCATAAATTAATAAACGCTGCTCTCACTGCAATAACCCAAAGACGGAATCCGAGTCAGACAGCTGAAGTGTGTGTGTGTGTGTTTTATAGCACCGCGTGACGCGTAGGACTTCATATTACATCCAGTGTTTGATTGTTTGTCTATCTTGATAACGATGTCAGAGTTTTTCATATGCTAAAAAGAAAACAAAATTATACCTTTCTGGAAAGACTATTATGGTTAAATAGCGTATTCTCGTGATCTTGGCGTTAATTGGAGGCATACATTGCCGCGATTTGTATTAATAATAATAATATTAAAATTCACATATTTGAATAAGTAATTTTTCAAGCTCTAATATATTTTGTTGCTTATGATCTAATTTTAAACGCGCGAAGAAATATGACAATGAAAAGTGTGCTAATTATCATCACTGGTGCCAATTGCAGCATTTTTAATTACCAATAAAATAAAAATAGTCTAAAATCAATGAAAACATTCTAGCTAATGTGAGAAATCCATGTAAAATTTCATTAATTGTGGGTAAAGTATATTGTGCTATCAAAGTCGCGACTTTTGACAATCGGCGAAACGTCCAAAGTCGCCGCCAATATACTTCCAAACCAAATGCCCAAAAGTAAAAAAAAAAAATATTTTTTTTTAATTATTAGTTTTTTTATAACATTTATTTACTTTTGTATTTGCTCGCCGTCGTTTTGCCAATCTCAGCCTTTCCAGTTCGAAGGAACGCCTACCTGCTTGCACGTCTGCTCACTGCAGCACGTTTCATTGGCGTTGGAAGCCGGTGAAACAGTAGTGAGTTTTAATATTGCGTATGCGAGCGAACTCACGCCCTGTGTGTTTTCGTTAGCTTTGCGTGTTCCACACTGCGCGTGCGCGGAGCCCAAAATTGCGGTCTTGGATGGCGCATGGCGATGAGGCGCACGCACAACGTGGGGCACGCAACTCTAACGCAAACGCACACCGCTTGCGTTTGCTTCTTTGCGCGATACTAAAACTCTCCAGTAAGGTACAATCCCATACCGGCTGCAGCACTACGTTGGGACAGTGAAGAGTGTTGTTTGCATTCGGAAATGACATTTCGCGAGCCATGATCGCGAGCAGTTCCGCCGTGCCCGCTGAGCAGGAGAATCGGGGGACCCTCACTAGAGCGCTTCCCGTTTCCGCCGCGGGAGGGCGAGCGTCGAGCTGGAGACGCGAATACTGCTAGCTTTAAAGATACACTATACTTCGTTTCAGCTTCCGTCCAGACGCTGCCGATGCTACGAGATTATATGACGAATCAGACAGCGTCAAAGGGCACCATCATGGTGTTCGTAATGTTTCTGTCTGTGTTTTTCATCGCTGAACCAATCACAAACAGAACAAGCCTAGTGATTTGCACTTTTGACGCTGCTTGATTGGTCCCGTTCCCTCGTAGCATCCGCTGCGTCTGGACGGAAGGTGAAACGAAGTATAACACCCCGTAAAAAGATTTCTTTTAATGTTTTGCACAAACAAAAAAAAAAAACGCATTTGTTTGAAACCGAAATTGAACTGGGGAGGAGAGAGTGCCGAAAGTCACGTGGCTGTGCAACTTTTTTTTTTTTCAATTAACGCATTTGCAGTTTTTTAGAAGCCACAAAAAATGGGCATCACATATTTTTATTTTTTTTAATACTGAAGGCGCGCCTTCGATGACCCACAACTTTGATTATATCAGGGGTCAGCAACCCTTTTCAGCGGAGTCGCCACGAAGCAGACAAGGAGGGGGCCGGACGACAAGTCGCGAAGGGGAGGGGGGGGGCGGTCGAAAAGAGGCGAAAAGGAAGTGAAGATCTTCTCTTCCCAAGTGCGGCGTGCCGGACAATCCCCATTTGAGATATATATATTAAAAAAACAGTCTTTGCAGCAACGCGTTAAAGTAACTGCGTTACTGGTACCGCTTTACTGTTTTCGCTGACGCAGTAACGGACTCATTACCTTTTCAAAACAGTAACGGGTAACGTACTTACATTACTTTTTTCGAGTAACGGGTAACGGAGTTAGGTTAAGGCCCGTTCACACCCTTGCGACCGAGTACGACCGAGCGACAGACCGGTTTTTAAGCCTCTTGCGTTCTCTTAGGACCGGATGCGCTACAGCGGAGCTGGTCCTAGAGATCGCAAGAGGCTTAAAACCGGTCTGGTCTCTCTCGGTCGTACTCGGTCGCAAGAGTGTGAACGGGCCTTTACTCGTTACTTCTTCTACCAAAGACTTAAACAATAATTACACTTTAATGTTTTTACGCGCCAAGCCATGTGAATTTTCAACTTCTGTGCGCTTTTCTTTGCGTTTTTTGTGAGTATATAGGTGAAACCTTAAAAAAGGATAAATTATTTATGTTCACTTTCTGCATAAACATAATGGTTCTTCAAATATGACGCTTATGCATACCGTCAAAACAATAAAACGTGTTCATGCATAATTAAAAAAAGTATCGGGCGTTACTTTTTATCGGTAACGGGAACAGTCACGCGTTCCTTTTATAATGAGTTAACGTACAGGTCGGTGTCGCGTCCCTTTTATTTGCAAGTACCGAGTAACGTAGTTCGTTACTTCTTTAAGGTAGCACTTACAACACTGGTCAAAACTGCCGTATGGTCCTTGAGTCTGTGTGAGGAAGCAGGACAGTGGGAGGGGGGGGGGGGGGTCGTGACGGGGGCCGCATGAAACTGCCTCGCGGGCCGCGTACGGCCCACGGGCCGTGGGTTGTCGACCCCTGGTCTAAACCATAGAAAACGGTGTGTGACCACGGGAAAGAGAGTGAGCGTGACTCAAACCGGCCAGTTCTCGATCGGTGGTTTTCAGCGGAAAGAATTTCGAGCCTCAAATTGTGTTCTGGGTGTAGTTGGGGTCTCGTATTTATGCCACGTACAAATGAAAACCTTGGTGAGCATAAAGACCCTGTCAATGTACCTTTAAAACGACCGCTCTGATCGTGATTGTTGATGCGTAGAAATTGGAAACAGCCGCTCCATAGGTGTCGCAGTTTTTCAGCACTGTCAGTTCAGCTCTACACCTCGCTACAAAAGACGCTTTGGGGTACTGCCCGTGCTAACTAAATTTTACAGTAGAAGTAGGCATTGCTTGAAAGAAAGAACCGGACAGAAACAGTTCATACGGAGGTGTAAATGCCACCGTATGATCTCACCTTCCTCGGTTGACTAGCTGCTTTGTCAGCGCACGAAGAACATTTGGATAAAATAAAGGGTGGAAAATACCCCCCCCCCCCCTGTCAAGTTTTCTAATCACAGTCACTGGTTGATGTCGTCCCGTGGTAATTCCCGGCACTTCGATGGCCCTAGCACTTTGTAGAGTCACAATTTGCAGCGACGCCGCGCCGTGCACGAACGAACGTAAACACTCACGACGGCGGAATGTTCCCCGTGTTGTCCCCGCCGTCAGCGCGGTGTGACAGGGTGGTCGGACAACAAATCGGCCAACACGGTTGCCGGCCGACGGCAACATGTTTTGCCCCACTGTTGCTGTTGCTGCGATGTGACAGGGTCGCCGGCAAATGGACCTTTCCGAGAAGCGTTCTGCGCACGCGCTAGCGCCTGATGCCAAGCGGCGGAAGTCGGTACGAAAAATCGAGGAAATTCGGAAGGAGGCTGTGGATTGGCGAGTAGAACACGTAATTTCAGCATATATATAAATGTGTTACACAAAAAAAGAAGGAGTGGACGGAAAGAAAAACACGACGTTTGGGTCGTGTTTTCTTTCCCCTCTTTAAAGTCGCGTTGGGCACACGCCGCAGCTCAGAGCGCAAAGAAACTGGAAGCGTAGCTCCCATTATCGATTGGTAGCGCAGGTAGGTCACTTCCTCGATTTTTAGTTCGTGCAGCCACCGCCTGGTGCCGTCGGTATGTGGAAAAGGTCCATTCGTCCCCACTGCACCCGTCGAACCCGTTCGAACGCGGGACGCCGGCGTCTGGCTTTCACATTGAAAGGCGTTCGACAAGTGCAGTGGAGACAAAGGCAGCTAGCTTTAGGTCTACCCACTATTAAAGATTAAAACAGCGAAAGGACACGGACAAGAAGGTAGACGAACAAGGCGCTGACTTACAACTGAAGTTTATTCGTTCTAACAGCGAGTATAAGCTATCTGGG
The DNA here is from genome assembly GCA_037355805.1 of Ixodes ricinus. Classification (NCBI taxonomy): domain Eukaryota; kingdom Metazoa; phylum Arthropoda; class Arachnida; order Ixodida; family Ixodidae; genus Ixodes; species Ixodes ricinus. The sequence continues at coordinate 4,574 of JAZHYW010025752.1, read as the reverse complement.
CTGTGCAGAAAAGTGAACTCCTGTTCTAAAGAAAAGCAGGGTTGCACCAAAAACACCAGGACCGATTCGTAGACTGTGTGGAGGGAGTAGTGTACTCTATTCCCCTCTCGTGTGGCAGAAGATACGTCGGGCAAACGGGGCGATGCCTCAATGATCGGCTGCGAGAGCACAAGTATAGCGTGTTTAGAGTTGTGTCAGGTCACCTTGGCCTGCACTGCCGAGACTGTTGCTGCGCTGCCGTCTTTGACAAGTGTGAAGTGATTCGGAAAAATAAAGACAAACTCACTCGAGAAATCATTGAGGCGCGGGAAATTGGAAGATTGGGGCAAAACTGTGTCAGCACTCCGTCACTATCTTTATCAGATAAGGAACGTTCCTTTCTAGACACACAGTGACAATGCATAGCGATGGCTAGTGAGCACGTGGCATCCAGGTCACGCTTTTTATTCATGTTTGTTTGTTGTGACAAAACAGTATTTATACTCACTGTTAGAACGAATAAACTTCAGTTGTAAGTCAGCGCCTTGTTCGTCTACCTTCTTGTTCTTGTCCGTGTCCTTGCGCTGTTTTAATCTTTAATCATGAAATACCAACTAGCCCAAACTTCTACTTTAGTCTACCCACTAATCCTTCCAATCAGAGCTCGGTGTTCTGACGTCTCTCCTCCTCTCCCTCAGTTTGTCGGCGCATATGTTCAAAAACACTATAGAAAAATTGCTAATAAATCATTAAAAAAAAGACGAAGTTTGAACGGCGGGGGTCGCTTTGTGCGTTGCGTCAGAACCTCGAAGAAGGGCAGCGCATGACGTCATCGGTGGTGGACTTAATACTGATAAGAGTCGCCGCAATGCGGGAGACGTGTCCGTCTTCGCGACGCCGGGTGCTTGCGTCGCGCCTGAAGTGAGACGCTGCGAGGAGACGATAATTATCGCTGCAAAAAACTCATTAAAAATACACTAACAGTTCCAGGCCGATAGAAGAAGGTTTCGAAAGAGACAGTCCTGGTTGGATCAAAATTTCCAGAAATGGATGTTTATCAGTTTTAAAATATTTTGTACTTTTAGAGCCCAGCTCTTAGGCGCCCGTTTCCGGCTTGAGTGGCGTCGGCGTCGCCGTCGGCGTCGGCGCAACCGCGCGGTGCATTATGGGACGCGTGACGTCGCTGGTGACGTCATCGTCACTGGTGACGTCATCAGTGACGTCACTGATGACGGCATCCGCATCCTCATCATCACTGATGACGTCATCAGTGACGTACAGTGCACTGGCGGGAACTTTGAATTGGGCCTCGGTATTTCTATTTTTTATAAAATAACTACGCAACTCTTTAGTGAAACAATTTTTTGTAATGTCCTGATATGCCATTTCAACGCCTAGCATGAAAAAAAATTGTTTTTGGCGTGTCAGCGGCTTTTTAAAGGGGTCATGAAACGCTTTTCTTACTTTTTCCTGTTTAGCTTTCCTCCTCAACTCATAAATCGCGCATTCTACCAAAACAGTTCAAGAAGACGAAAGAGGGGAGTCTAGGGGAGTCCCCTCTTGCTCGGAGCCATTGTCCCCCTAGAAGATTAGCCCGTCGCTCAAAATTCAGACAAAAGTTGCTTTCCCACCCCGTTCACCCAGAAGCTGACAGTGCTGGGGAAGCTACGTGCTCGTTGGGCCAGCCACACTTTTTCCACGTGATCACGCTCTTCGCACATACCCACGCGCAGAGAATGAGGTCAGGTGATGAAAGGGAGGTGGCTGATTGGTCCGGCAAGCACGTAGCTTCCACCACAATGCCAGCTTAAGGCCGGTTCACACTCTTGCGACCACGGAGGAGGTCGTGCTTGCGACCGAGTACGACCGAGAGAGACCAGAGCGGTTTTTAAGCCTCTTGCGATCCCTTAGGACCGGATGCGCTACAGCGGAGCTGGTCCTAAGAGATCGCAAGAAGCAAAACCGGTCTGGTCTCTCTCGGTCGTACTCGGTCGCAAGATGTGAACGGGCCTTTCGGGGTGAAGGGAATAATTGAGGTCCGGTATCGTGTGACGTGCGTTTGGACCCGGTGACGCGCTTTGGGAACCGTGGATGAATCACAGTGAAACGGCAGAGAGCTTACAAAGGGGAGGAGGTACGAAATAGTCCGCTGTTTTTCAAATTTTCGCACTGAAAGTCAGGCTTTTGACTTTCTACCTTTTTTCTTTTGGCCCACTGAACGATGTAAATCTGAAGCGATTTACACCAGCCCAAAATTCGTTTCATGGGCCCTTTAAAGTTGCTTGAAAAAGCCTTTTTTCCGTTCTGTTCTTCATTAACATTTCAAAAATAAACCAGGACCTAAATACAAATTCAGGCGCCACAATATTGAAGATCAAGATGTTTTGAATATATATCTAACAAAATTTATTTTGCAGAGGTTCTAATTGTGATATATTTTAACCAAGCTTGTAGTAGCCCATCAAATTGTCACAAATCCAGCTGTCAGAGGCGCCATCTGTGAGTGTGTCGGCAATACTTCCTCTTGAAGTTGCGCAAAGTGTTATTGCGCCCTGGACTACTTGCGTCTTCAAGGTCGTTAGGTTTGCGGTCGGGATATTGAGGAGTAATGCCTCCAAAAAGCAAATGTTTTTTTTTCTTTTTTTCGGCGGGCGAAGATGTTTTGCGGGTAAATAAAAGTAAAATATTTTATTTCTTTTTTTGTTTGGCGGCGAAGATATTTTGAGGGTGTGAGTCGTAAGTTATCAATCGCTCGAGCACGTCGTTGGGAAGATGTTCTGTTCTTTGTTGGCGTTTTGGGTCACGAAAATGGGGGCGAAAGATTTCACGCTTCAAGTGGTCGTTGCGTGAGGCCTGAAGTTAGCAACTGCAGGCAGACAAAAGCTACCGAAGCGTACTGTCGTACCATTTCTTTCATGTTCGAAGTAGGAGTGGTGATTTGAACCGGCGATTTCAAGTATTCCGCAGAGATGCATTTAAAATGTTTACTTATTTTAAATGTGGGAAAAACATACCTGAGTTCGTCGATTTTGTTTTAATTTCGACATTCGCTTTGCATATTGTATAGAATCCCGTAAAGTTACAGTAAAAATCACAACAAAGAATCAATCTCAGAAATTATATATGCAGAGTCTTGTTAATATGGAGACCTCTGTTCCCCCAAAAAATCGACCATAATGTGAGTTGTCCGTAATAACGAGACAAAAATTCATACATTTTCCCAGTTTGTCCCCAAAAATGGCTTCCATATAGCGGTGTATCCATACAAACAGGGTCCATACTAACGCGACATCACTAACAAAAAGAACACAAACATACAATCGCATGCAAATTATAAAAAAAGTTTATTTATTGATATGGTTATTACTACATGTTGACACTGGTGGAATTATACTTGGCTGCGGTGATATGAGCAAATGACAAGTGACCTCGAGCGAACGCGAAAATTATGCCTGAATTACAAAAAAAAAGTATATCTATAAGCACATGGAAATAATATTATAATTCACATGATGCGTATGCCTGGCGGTGAGACATTAAAATGCAATATTTTTCATTATCTGCATCAAATAAAAAAAAATCAGTCGTTGACTCAACCGCCAGGGAATGAATTGGTACACGCCAAACAATATAGTTAGAGAAATAAGACATTCACGAAGTTTGTCTGGGCGTGTCTTAGCAACCGCGTAATCTCAGTAAAGTATTGACAAGCAGAGGCGCACAAGATGACGCTTTATGACGCTTTATCAGGAGGACGATCCGGCGTGGCGTCCTCAGAACGTGGCCGTGCAGGCGGGAGCCCGGTAGTCCGCGAACACGAAGAAGGCCGCGCCGTGGGGCTTGAGGATGAGCGGCTGCGTCGGATGCAGCACCACCGGCACAATGTCCGGGAACTGCAGCTTGTCGTTGATGGCGAGCAGCCGTCCGTTCAGCTGCACGTCCTCGGACAGAAGGTTCAGTGGGCCCTCCAGGAGAAAAACAATGGACTCGTCGTATAGATGCCGATCTACAGAATCGCCTCGAGCCAGGAAGAAAACCTGTTCCCAGTCGCCTTATCTCCATTCCCTCTCGCCCTCTCCTCTTTTCTTATCAACACAGGAGCTATCAGCTACGGTACAGTAACAGCGCTCACCTTAGGCCCGAGCGCGTACTGCATGACGTGGCTGGCGCGCAGCTCGGGGTCCTTGGGTCGCAGCAGGACGCTGTCGTTGGACAGGTTGACGGCGAGCAGGACAACGGCCCCGCGGCGGCCCTTGACGGCGCCGTCTCGCAGGCAGTGCGCGTACAGCCGGACCGGGTCGGTCCCAGGCTGTGCGCGGAGCCGGAGCACCCGTCCGCCCACCAGGCGCTTGTGGAACAGGCTAAGCCAGAAGTCGGGCAGCGGGAGAAGCGCTCGTCCAGGAGCCTGCTGGAGCCCTGCAGAAGCGACTGGCGCGCCACCAGGGACACGCCATGCTTGGCCGCCGACCCCAGGGTGTCGAGCCACCTGCGTGGAGCAACAAAAGGCATCAAGCTGACGGGCCAAACATCGTAGATTAGGGAGTTTCAGAATACACAAGCTGACGGGCCGAACATCGTATACTGTAATACATGTG
>JAZHYW010025750.1:0-20302 GCA_037355805.1 Ixodes ricinus | reverse complement strand
TCGCCTCGAGATCGAACCGTGTCGCCACCGTGCGGCCGAAATCGGAAACATGCGAAAGCGGGGATACCGCCGTGCGTCGTCTGCTACGGGCGCACGTTCAGAAGCATGGATCTCGACGACGCAAGCCCGTTTCCGGCTGAGCTTGACCCTCCTTATTAAATGTTTAATGTTTTTGTTGTCGTTTGTTCTTACTAAAGGCTTTGTTGTATCGTTTCACATACGTAGAAATTCAGCAAACCGATTATTATTAAGTCGGAAGCTTCCATAATTTTAGTGTGTTGGTTTGTATACAACCGCTGGTCCCACGTATTTTTGTTATCTCGCACAAACCGTAGCTTTCATAAAACATTGAATGTTGATTGGAGTTGTGGTTTGATTAGAAAATAAACCCGACTCATCGCTACCTTTTAATAGACTAATAATTAATTGATAAATCCGTTAGTTGATTTTTCGCCGGTCGTATTGCATGAAAGACGTTAAAACTACACATTTTTTAAACTATTTTTGCTGTGTCATAAATGGCATATTGAATTCCCGTTTTAAACTTCACGTTGTTACGCCTACAGAAATATGAACACGGAAGCCTTTTAAAGTGAAGTGATTTTTAAGTTATTATTTAAACGGTATAATCACCCTCAGTGACAACCGCAAGCACGCTGAAGTGGTGTACCGTGCTAGCCTGTGTCATAAAAGAAATAAAGACATCAAACATATTAAGCAGGCATTTTTTTCTTTTTGTTGACTTTCTTCAGCACAAAATTCCCATTAAATGGCAAAAACAAACAATTGAATTATTATTTTAATATCCTGAAGGTTAATCGATGAACTGCCTAGTCTCGATATACGTTAGGTGAGGGCGGAGGGTGGTCGGAAAGTCTCGTGAAGGTCGCTAGCCCTCATCAGTAAAAGAGTATCGCTGCAGCCGATGCTGTCTGTATCGTGGTATGGGTCGTTTGTTGGAGTTGCAGAGTGTATTATGTTTGAATAGAAGATTATTTAGCCTGAAATTTGTAATATTAGCCTCTTAACATTCGCTGCACTCACCAAGAAATCTGAAGCGGGTGAACCCACACTACCGAGAAGAGCATTTAATAACACGAACATTGTTGCTTTGCTTGGTTACACTCGTTTATTACATGCGCGGCAGATATATTAGAATAGTTTGTTTCACTTGTTTTAGTTGTCCTGCCAACAAGCTGTTTCCGGGTCGTAACTAGAAGAGGTACTCTCTCTTCATCGCAACGTAGTAGAATTGTTCAGACTCCGAAAAAATTACCCACATCATGGCACAGTAAAGATAAACATTGGCTGCAGAGGAACTCAATAGCACGGCAATTTTTAACAGCACTAACTTCTCTTCATTCTAAATATTTATATTACTGCAAAAGCTAAAAGTTAAAAGAAAATGCATAGAACCTGCGATTTTACAGTTGACAGTACCAGTATTACGTTATCCGGGTTGGAGTTCATTGTTTTCTTGACTTCCCAAGCTTGTGAACCGATACATCTCTTTTAAAAGAAACAGATATTTAACATAAATGATGCAGTTCAGCCGGAAGCAGGCATCCGTCGTGGTGATCCATGCTTCCCAACGTCTGCCTAGAGCAGACGACGCGCCCACACGAGCGATTATTTAAATTTAGGCACCACGCTGGTAATACGGTTCGATCTTCATTGAAGCACCGAACAGTACCGCACCATTTTCCGCTAGAATTACTTTTCCACCGATACTTTGAGACAATATAATTGCAAGAATCTACGCCGTCTCGCGCGCGGACGTGGAGAGCCTATGGGGCGGCCGTGCTTCCATTCCCACTTTGATGATGATGATAGCGCGACAGTAGCGCCCCCTCTAGGTCGATCTCGAGGCCAATAGCGGCGGGGTACACATTCATTGGCCAACAACACGGAAAAAGCGGGGTCCGCGGACGTGACAAGCAACTGCGTCCGGGGCCCCAAGAAGTCGGCAGTCTCCATATGGCCGGATTCACGAAACGGTCTTACGCCAAAAAGTGCTACGACAAAACGTACAATTTTGTATTCACCAAGTGAAACGTTCGTAAGTTTGTATACACCAAGCGAGACGTCGGTTTTACTAACTAAGCGAGAAGCCAGATTCACGAAGAGCTTCCTAAGAAGCTCTTCGTAAATCTGATCTCAGATCTCGAGAAAGAAGTCGCGCAAAGAAGTGCTTCGATGAAACGGCGTTCGATTAAATGTGCGGACCCAGTTCGAAGCATGTATGAAGCAAACATACTTCAAACATGGTTCATGTGTGTCTACACATAAATCTGTCGCCACGACTGATGTATGAGCATGATGTATGAGCAGTGTGTCTGCTAAGGCTGCGTTTCGACTTGGACCACTCATGTTGGCGTCAATTTGCGCCTATCGTGATCACATCGCAGGGAACATTAAGAGTAGCCTCTGTTTCAGTCGGGAACGGATCCTCCGACACGCTTCGTTCATCGTTGCTGCGGTCGAAAATTGTCCACGTTGCGTCAACTTCGCCGCATTACCTTATACGCGCTATGTTGCTGTTCGTGTCGTGCGATAGGACTGTCTGTGAACGAGGCAAAATACGGAACATTAGATCAGGCCATGTTCGAGGACATCGACGCAGCTTACATGTAGAGTCTTCTGAAGGTGGTCCCCATAGGCACGCCTTTTCAGATAGCCGAAACACCCTCAAAACCATCAGTGGTGGCGCTCGATCGTTCCAGCCATGGAAGACGGACATATTTGTTGTGGAAACGGTAAGAGTCTTAGCAGCGGCAGCTGCCGAGACTCTCCAATCACGGTGCAATCTAGACGCACTGAGGCAATGAGCGGTACATAATGTGTGGTTGACGCTACCGTGACGGCAACGGTGTGGTCCCGCTCGGAGAAACCGATGCGTTGATAGTCCACAGTACGCCACTCTTACCTGCGAATAAAGAAGGAGAAAACAAAGACGTCAGTCATCACCCGAAACGAAAATCATCTACGAAGCAAACACAGAAATCAAAATATACAAGGCGGATATCGAACGGCAAGGGGCAACAGTGAATCTCGACTTCTCAAGTAATACACTACCCGTATAACGAAGTTTATTCGCAATCATCGAAACGTTGTCTGAAGCGAAGTTTCAGCAGCTGTAAAAATTATGAATTGAACACACCAGAGTAGATACGCTCATTTGTGTGTGTGTGTGTGTGTGTGTGTGTGTGTGTGTGTGTGTGTGTGTGTGTGTGTGTGTGTGTGTGTGTGTGTGTGTGTGTGTGTGTGTGTGTGTGTGTGTGTGTGTGTGCGTGCGTGCGTGCGTGCGCTAAATGTGCTACAAAAAGAAAACTGTGCTCATTTTTTATTTATTTGTTATTAGACCGTCACGGTCAAACATATCCGCACACCCCGCATTCCCTCTTCCTCGCCAGCGTGAGTCTTTCGCCGACATGGGAGGATATTTACGCTACACTCTTATGTACTTAAAGATACAACAGAAACAACAATCGTAGTGATTGCTTTATTAGCAGTCGCCTAGTACGCACATCATTCCCGCAGGAAGTAGGACGAAAATCTAGACACAAGTATTTCGTTGGATAATAATATGCGACAAACACATTCACTTTCGCTAGTACACGTTGTTTTTAATGTCTGCATGAGTTAAAAAAATTTTGGAGCTCCATTTTATCCACGCATATGTTTAGTCAAGCGGCGCCGCGACAAACAAAATGTACAATATTAACTTAGTGTGAACCAATTAAGCCCCGTAACAAACGAAATGTTCTCAGTTCGTTAGATGTTTCCGAACGCCCGAACAAAACCGCCTTAAGTGAAGAACGCTGTCGTCGCATGCATAAACAGAGCAGAGTCAAAGAGGAGGTTCCCGCGCAGAAATTCCGCGCAGTTCACAAAGCGCGCGCCGAAAGTGCACAGAAAATTTATTAAGTACACATAAACTCGACGGGGAATTTCGAGCAGAGCCGTAGCCTTCTATGGGAGACATTCCCGGCTTGAGAGTGGCTCTGTATCACAAAGCAGCTCCACCAACACACACACACGCACACGCCCGACAAAGAGACACAATCTCAGCAGCCGGGGGCTCCCATTTACACACCGTCGCACACGGAAGACATGAAGGGAGAGAGAGGGGGGAGTGTGCGCGGCCCGGGGCACAGCTGCAACGGCGCTCCTCGCTATTACATTCTCGGTCCCGTTCGAGACAAACAGCCAGAATTGGGGACGACTGGGATAAATATGACGGGGACTTCTCCCGCTCTATAGACCGTTTCATCGTCCTCCGCATAGCGCTGCCATCTTGGAATCACGTGACGCGGCAGCCATTAGGTTGCTTCAGCTTGCTGCTCCGCTCTCCCCTCCGCGCCTTGGCGGATGCGTTGTATTCGTGTTTTTCGTCGCGTTTCACCCGTGCTTCTCTTGCCTTACTTTGGAAGCTGTAAGTCGATACGTCCACCCGACGACTAAGACATCACGAGGGTTCAAATGACTTAATGGCAACTGAGGTTTGTTTACTAATAGTGGCGGAACATTCTCAGTAAGAAGCGCGTACATTTATATCGCGTATTTAGGATCGGAAGGCGTCAAGAATAGTCAGCGCAAGGAGACTATATCTGTATTTCCTCTAAGTATCGTTCTTTGTATTCATAATATATTGAAAACATTTTCTTTTGCTTATGTGGGAGGAAAATCGCGGAGGGGATAGACAACGAACGTTTTACCTTGTATTTTATCTGAGGCTAAAATTAATGGTACGTCCACATCAGGCGATTTGTTTGTTCATAATATCACATTTACATTTGTATAAGATTCTTGATTTTTTTTCTTTTTTTGCGACGTAAACATTTGGTTGGACGGTTTTCTTGTGTAGTTTAAGAAATTGTATGCCGTGCTCGCTCCCATTTCGACAGTCATTTAAGTGATTTATTGAATATATTTAGATAACCAGTGCTATCCACTTAATTTATTTTAACACAAAGGTTGGGACTTCCTCGCGTAAGATATCGACACAGACAGCGCTTCGTCTGTGTGTGCATCTTCTCTGTCCTGTGTCTTGTTCGCGCTGTTTTAACCGTGAACATGCTTCCATAACTAGCCCAAATTTCAACATTATGACACAGACACTTAACAGTAGCGAGTTTTAGAATAGCGTGCACAAAGAAATAATGTCATTTCTATTTGCAAATTCAAAACGCGGTTTGGGTTCGGCGCATGCGCAATAATGACGTGCTTCTTCGTTTTTTTTTGTTTTTTTTTGTACGTTGTTTTAATTTTTGTTAGTATCTATAACCCGCAAGTTTTGACGCCAAAAGAAAAAAATGCCGTCTGCATAACAATTGTTTGAATCCAGGATTGTCGATGGCGAATAGAGGTTTACTTGTGGTGGCTGGCGACGCCAGGAATTTACAAAGCGAATCTGTTCAAACAAATAAATATTTGTTCACATAGGTCCGTGAAGTGGTGCCTAGCGCTAGAATTCAACCAAACTTTTCGAGGTGTTTCTCCTCCTGTGCCCTCTAATTTTTTTTTTTTCTGCCAATTTTACGGAAGATAAATGCCAGATTTAATCTGACGGGCCTGTCCACTTTTATCGTAAGTTGAGTAAGCAAATGTTCATGTAAAAATAATTTATTTCCCTAGCACCACTATCGCAAAATGGTGCTTATTAGTATTACAACAGGGTTAATAATTTTAGAAATTTCCTACTCGGCCTGTCAAAACATGCTCAAACACTAAACAATAAAAAAGAGGCCTAGACGATATTATTTGCGTATATCAATTATCTGCGTCATCACACGATACGTTTTTAGTTCGCGAAATTCACCAAAGGTTGGGTGCCCACGAAAATGAAACAGTGAGTAGTAAACTCGCGAATTCATCTGTTCTGGTGGATTCAGCACATTGGTAATCAAGCTGTCGATATGCTTCTTTACATTCGCGTGTTAGTTTCTTCATTATTTTGTTTTTCAGGAAACTGGTGCCATCGGGTACGGCCGTAGATGATGGTAATCTTCCCTGTACAGTCGGCACGGGAATGAAACGCGAGACAAGGAGCGCATGGTTTTCGATACACACTGAGTCACCTAGAGACGCAACACCGAAGGTTTGGATGCACTGAGCAAAGAGTCTAACACATCGAAGGAGGAGCAATCTTCTTTGCAGCTCCCATCTGGTTCAGGTGGTGCAGCATCTAGCGAAAACCATGCACCCACTGTTCGCGTTTCATTCCGTGCCGACTGTACATCAGTGAGGCTTTGCGCGACCGACCACAATCAGATACATCAAAGGAGTTCGTTAAAAAGCCCGCAATTTGAGGCTAAAATACACCTCGCAGTCCTCAATGTGGCTCAATACCACTGTTTCGTCGGTTGTGTGCTACAGCGAAATTATAGTATCACAAAATTAATCAAAAACAACGTAAACCAGCAACATAGCCGCGTTCACGTTGAAACCGGAACCAACCAAATTGAAGCAACCTAATGGCGCCGAGTGCGTCAGCGCCCTCTATCCGCCGGTGAGGAAACTACTAAAATGAAAAGGTCTATACGTCCGTCTGAAGCGCTTCACGCAACGTGCGTCAGATGAACTATACCCGCGTCGCCGACGTAACGTTATCTCCAACCAAAGCAAACGGCATCAGTCCTCCAAAATTGCCAAGCTTGCCCAGCGAGGAATTCGTCCACTTGTACTGAAATCCTCGGTCGCGTGGCGGCTAAGGCCGCCGTGACACTGCTCATACGTCATACAAGAGACACGATGTTCACTGAAAGCACTGTAACAAAATTATCCGTGGGCACGCCAAAGCATGTTCCAAGCAGCTTCATACATTTATGTGAACGCGTCTCAGACAGCGTCTGCACACTGTCTTTTGTATCGTGTATCAGCGATGTGTTCGCGGGATAAAAAACAGTTTTCGAGCGGGGGCCCGAAAACACGAGCCTGGAAAGGCGAATGGCGTGCACTTGGACTCGAGGTCAGGAAAGCCTTCCCAAATAGACCGGGACGCCTTCGACTAGTGGAGGAGGCACGCGTGTCGTCGTCGGGCGCATACCAGTCAGCCTGATCAAGCACGTGCTGAAATCCGATGATGGCGTCCTCGCGTGAGAGGGAGGTCACGTGTGGCTCCCACTGACGTCGCGCTGCAACGTCGCAGCTGGGACGACGCAGTCCCAGCGTGAACGCCGCACGCAACCTTTCGATGCGGCGGTGTATAAGAGCGGCCGGCATCGAATGCGGCGAGTGTGATTCGAAATCGGCCAAGATGCAAGCCTGGACCCTCATCTGCCTGAGCCTTCTGCTGCTCGCCACCGTGGTGTACTGCTATGAAAACGGTGAGCTAAGTCGGGTTCACGGGATCCGGTTATATGGCGCGGCCAGATAGGAAGACGAACGCAGTTGCACGGATAGACAGTAGAGAGTTTGAGCAGATCGTGTTTTCAGGCCACGCTCTTTGCAAGCGCGAGCTCGCGCTGCCACTTCGATGCACGCTCTGAAGCGCGCGCCCGTAGCGGTATACCGGGCCTTTGAAAACGATCTACTAAAACTCCCCAGTAACTGGGCGAATGGGAACGATTTGTGAGCTATGTCTTCGATTCGAAGAGCAAATTTTCGTTCGTTTCTACTCTTTAATCGATTTGGCTTAAGGCGAAGAAAACGACCTAAAGACTCTCGACGCTGCTTGAAAGCAATAGCAAAGCCCTGCGTTGCCCCTCAACAGAGTTTTCTGCGGGTTTCCTTTCAGCTGAGCCTACTTTGCCTGCCAATATTTTGCACGTCCTACGATGAAGTTCCGCCAGAGGTAGAACCGACAAGACAATTAATCAACCAACAAAAAAAAAATACATGCCTAATTAACTATATAAAATAACACGCCTTATTTTGTTTCCTTTCATAAGATGCAACGCATCTCCGGAAACGACGAAGCGGCAAAACTAAATAAATAATAACACCCGCATTATTTTATTTTAGCTGCGTGTCCGCGATAATCAGCATAACAGGAGATTGCGAGAATCGGGAGAGCAACCATTAACCTGGCAGTTTAATGGACCGCAATGATCGATTACGCCACGCTTTATAGTCACACGCGATGGCTCGGATTTGGGGCTCTTCCGGAGTCCACCGTGTTGAACACGCAGTAAAATGCTCCAACATGCCATAGCCTGCGCGATCAATTGCAAACAACCGACCTCACGCTTTGCCCTCCCACAATCCATCACAGGGAAAACATTCGCGAAGGACGAACAGTCATGATGACAAGCCGCCAAGAGCACGCCACGCACAACTGTTCAGCGCCCGGGCTAAATGGGTCGAAGCAGAGGGATCGAACCCATTACATACACGGGCTGCGCTTAGAGTAAAGGCTCTCCGTTTCCCGATTCTCTCGTGTTCAAAAAAAAAAAAACAAAAAAACCCAGCGTTTTTATTTTTAATTTTTTTAGCTATCTAAACTAAACACGTTTTCAAGACAGCCAATCTTTACTCTCTCCCGCATGCTATCTATTATCTCTAAATTCAAACTATCTGTTGAGAAAAAGGGAAATGAAAGCGATGCCAAAACCAGCGTCAAAAATTTCACGCGCACTTCGGTGGGGTGACGTCACACGTTGTATTAAACCTGCAAATTAAACAAACAAACAAAAAAAAGAAAAAAATTGCGCGTTTTTTTTTCTTTTTTTTTGCAGACGTGAGTTTAGTATGCAATTATTTCACATCCTCAAACTAACCGGTTACATAAATTAATCGCGATTAAAGCGTTAATCGATTAATCGGTAGGTTAATCGATCAAATGCCAAGCCCTAATTGCCTCATGACAACATCTGATGTCACGTGTTGAGTATTTCCAGTAGAGCCCCTCCTCCCAGACCAAATTTTAAACTTTAGTAAACTCGCAAAAAAAAAAAAATATAAGATAAAATAAATATATTTGTGATTTCAGTCATTAGATTAGAAGTGCCTACTAATGTGTTGAATCAATTTTGAGGCAAATCAGTGACAATCATACTTTCATCGGACGCAGAGGCGATCGTTACAAATTCGAAAATGCGGCTTTCTGAGCTGACAGCCTTCTGCTCTGTCGCAGACTGTCTTAACGTGTCTGGAGGACGGAAATTTGTTTCCCGCGATTTCAGACAAACCTTCGGATGAATGGCAACTATGATGTTAAGAATCAAGACGGCCGAACTGTCGTTACACTAAAGCCTAGCCATTTTAATGGCTCTGGTGGAACCTACTTTAGGTAAAAGGAGAAACAAAAAAATCTGTTTTCATGCATCCTAAAATTCTATACGACACTTATTTAGCGCGCCGCCGTGATAAATGAGTTTTCTTTTCTTTCTATTTTTATTTGTTTTCCCCTTGAAAGAAGGAAATCCTCAAACATTAGCATTATTTGTTTCGAGCAAATAAAAATGGGCCTCGAAGCTGTCGAGTGGGGAACTGAAAACGCGTGCTTGGACAGCTATAACTATATATTTACTTGAGCAACTTGTATTGCCCTGTGATAATATTCTATAAGTTATGGGCGATTCTCTCAGGACTCCGAGAAGCTCTTTCCAACGCGGTCAGTCAAATTATCCGAGGTTCAGATGGTGATTGATGAGTCCGTGAAAATATCAGTGATAAATTCGAGTTGTTTTATTTTTATTTCTTAATAAATTAGATTTGTTTCGTTTCTATAGAAATGTAAGCACTGTGCAGTGTGGGCAGTGCCAGATACAACGACAACTCGATAAGCTTACCAAATATTTACTATAAAAGAAATGGCGCAGCCGGCTTCATTTTTATATATGAAGGCTACGGATACGGGTCGTTTTTCACCGTCGCAAAACTTACTGGATACAAAAAAAAAATCTCGTATTAAAATAAAGAAAGAAAAGAAAGATAATCCTCAAGAATAAATCAATCTGGCGACTTGAAAAAGCGGCTCGCTCGCTTTTCCGCATGACACTCCGTAGTTCGTTGTTTGAATTTTGCAGTTGCAAAGTTCAAACATGTGAGAGCAACTTTGCTCTCACATGCAGCGAAGCGCTGACGCAGTGCTCTTCACGTGCAGTCATCTACTTATCGTCTGCCATGAGCAAGATTTTGACGGTGCGATACAAAGCTGGTGAACGCTCCCGCGTCAGCACGCGCTATAGAGCAAAGTCAGCGTTGTGCTTATAGCGCTCCGCTGCATGTGTGAACAGGCCTTTAAGCAGGAGTTCAACTGCTCATGAAGCGCATACAAAAGACAAGGTGTTTGCTGCTGCGGACGTGATGAGAGAATTAACCGCGGAAACGCTTCAACCATGTTCAAAGCACGTTTGCTTCGTACATTTGTATGCTTCGAAACATTCATGCCGACAACTTTGTTGCGACCAATACGGAAAGACCGTAAGGAAGAAGCATGCCTCAGTCAGTGTTTGCAGGCTGACTCTGCGATGCACACTGTCACACTGCGATGCATTCGCAGTGTGACCGCGGCTTTCCAGTTGCTAATCTGACCATCGTTGTCCCTGTCTGACCCGCACAGATGACACGGAGAACTTGGTGAGCGCCGTAGGCAGCGCCGCCGAGCAGCTCTCCCGACAGCGGCGCTCGGAAGACAGCGACCAGGTAGAGGGAGAGGGCGGAGGCAAGGCGGGCGGAAAGGGCAAAGGAAAGGGCAAGGGAAAGGGAAAAGGGAAGGGCAGGGGAAAACCGGATGGAGCAGGAAAACCCGACGGAGGAGGCGGAGCTGAGTGAGTCCTTGCAAGGATCCGGACGAGATACACTCCTGACGCAACACCGGCGTGGAACGCCAGAACACGCTCGGAAAATAGAATCCTTCAAATATAGATCACTCGTTGATTTTCGAACTCCACGTCGCCGCGTGTAATAAAGGAACGAATACGAGTATGACTAATTACTGAAACGTAACACCTAATTATACCGAACGCTGGTCGTTTTCCCAAATGGCTCATTTCGGGAAATTCACAGCGTTTGCAGCAACCAATACAACATCAACTGCTTTTTTTTCTTTTTTTTCTTGTGCGATGCGTATTTCACGCAGGAACGACTTGGTCTAGCTTTCGTGAAACACCCTGTAGATAGATTGCAGTGACGTGATTCAGCCAGCATCGATGGTGCTCGGTCGACGTGCCATGGACGTTGCCATTAATGAGGTAATTCCACTCCACCGAACTGGTACAGTGAAGCAAGCATTAAGTATACGCCCTAGCAACAGAAATACGCAGTACTGTTAGGAGAGTACACAGGACGCACTGATTGGCGTGCACGTCTTTTTGGGCGGACGTGAGACTACCGGCGCAAAGCAGGCTTGATGAGAGCTACTGAATTTAAGATTAACTGTTGGGCTAGTTGGTTAAACATTTTAATTACAAAAGCGCAAAAGGACAAGGACAGAACAAAGAATAAGCGCTTTTCCTGTTCATTCTTTGTTCTGACCTTGTCCTTTGCACTTTTGTAATTAAGTTGATGAGAGCGGCGCGGCTGCTTGAAAAGTTGGCAATTCCGCCAGAACCCTATGTACCGCTCCTACACTGTTCCGTCGAATCATACGAAGGCATGTCCTAACACGGATGGCATGGCATTTTCAATCTCAAGTCATCCAAGGATCTGTGTCGAGTGAGGAAAGCAAATTTTCGACTTTCAAATAAATACGAGGAAGAGGCTTCGCTTGCGTGCACCTATAGCTCACAAATAGTATCAGTTGCAAAGTGTTTCACCTGGGAGAAAACAGCGTGCGAGAACAATTACAGTCATCAGCGTCATGAACGTTCGGAAAGGGGACGACGATAATATCTTTGTGGCCCTTTATTATCGCCTGTGTGACGCACACACACACAGGCAATAATAAAAGGGGAAGGAAGGGATTTAATAAACGCTTTTCATTACAAAAAAAAAACGGTTAGGCGGTATATACGACACGGCCGCAAGCTTTGGCCGTGACAACGTATACTTGCCGAGTCTAGTCAAATGGAACGCATGTATCGAATGTAACAAATGTATCTGTAGGTCACGGAATTAATGGAATGAATCAAGTATAAATGCAACACATTTACTTGTTAGTCACATAATCAATCACGAAATCAATCGAGATGCTAGGCGTATCACAACATGGCGGCGCGGGTGACGTCACGTGAGCGTCGGAGCTACTACGATCATCTTGTTCGGTGCATATCTCTCGAACATATAGAAAGATATCGATGATCCTTTCACCGCCATGTTTGAATTGGTGAGGTTTATATACGAGGTTTATCAAAAAGCTCCGAGACTGATTTTGTAGCGTAACAGAGAGGACAGCACAGGGATGCGCGCGCAGCAGTCGAAGGAAAGGACCTTTGTGTCTCGTTTTATCAAAGGACGTCGCTCTGTGAACGTTCGGGGCTGCGCTACACGAGTTATTGTGGCCACGTGCACGGGCACAATGGCGATTTCAGCATAGGCTGCAAACCAGGAGAGAGCGAACATCAATTCTGTGTCAAACTCGGCAAATATAAAACACAAAACCTTCGAAATGATTCAGCAGGCTAGTGTCGAAAAAAGAAAACGGTGAATTTTGCGAAGTGTATTGAGTGTCACTGGCCCTTCAGGAACAGCAGAACATCGCCGGAATACGAAGAGTGGTAAGCCGACCTT
Source organism: Ixodes ricinus (assembly GCA_037355805.1). Classification (NCBI taxonomy): domain Eukaryota; kingdom Metazoa; phylum Arthropoda; class Arachnida; order Ixodida; family Ixodidae; genus Ixodes; species Ixodes ricinus. The sequence goes on along the minus strand of JAZHYW010025750.1, from coordinate 7,687 downwards.
ATCCGACCTCTCTCCTGAGTTCAGTGAGCGTTCTGCCATTCTTGAAGGCGCGAGCGCCGCTCAGAACACCTCACACACCTCACTGCTTTTTGACATAAGCCCTCTAAATCATTTCAGATGTTTCTGTTTTAGATTTGTCGAGTTTGACATAAAACTGATGTTCGCTCTCACTTCGGTTTGCACTCTATGGAGAGATCTTTATTATGCTCGTGCATGTGGTCGAACAAACTCGTGTAGCGCAGTTCCAAATGTTCTACAGAGCGACGTCCTTCGACATTATGACGCAGAAAGATCTCTGCCTTCGACTGCTTCGCGCGCATCACTGTGCTGCCCTCTCTTTCTACGCTACAAAATCAGTGTCGGAACGTTATTTCGACACGGAGGTTCGGGCGAGTTGGTTGCTCATGATGTACGGGGGAACAGCGCACCAAGAAAACAGTCACTCGAGTCAACATACACACAAAAGAAAGACACTTACGCAGCGCTGACTGACAACTCTCTGTATATTTACACTTTCTCCTCTTCTTCTATTTGTACTGTAGGCAAGGGCCAGGGAGAATAACTGGTCTTTTTTCTTTTCTTTCGATACGAAGCTAACTTTAAAGCGAACTAAATTGAAATTAAAATTAATGTAATGCTAGGTAGTCTAATTCTTTTGTGACAAGGTTAAAGACGGAGTACTAACACATCTGCCGTTATGTTTTGCAATGTTCTCTGCCTCGATAATTTCTCTTGTGATCTGGTTGTGGTGCTTGCCCCAACAAGTGAGTGTCTTTCTTTTGTGTGTATGTTGACTCGAGTGACTGTTTTCTTGGTGCGCTGTTCTCGCACATCAACGTTTCGACGTTTCAGCGATATGTGTACAATAGGAACGTAGACAGAGGTGTTCACAATCAAGTTTAGGCTTACGTTTTTCTTTTTTTATTATTTTTTCTCATTTTTACGGGTTTTGTGGAGGAATGATGCCAGAAACAAATCAATCGAGCGACACGTTTGCCAACAACAGCAAGTCAAGCTGTAGTGGGCACGCACTCGGACGGCTCATCAAAAGCGCCTTTCAAACGAGTAAGGCATCGAGTCAAGGACAGTGGCTAGTAGCTACAGAACGACACGAGAAGAATCGCTTTCTGTTTATAGTCGCGGAGCAGTAGGTTGCTGTTTATGCAGTCTATTTTTGTTGCACAATGGTTCCGGACATGTCCCTTCGGGTGAGCCCTTGTCACGCCAAAACAAATCATAAAATGTACAACAATAACTTTTAGACACGTACAGACGTACTCTGCGCTCTTTTAGTCGGAGTCATTTAACTCCAACAGTCCACTATCTGTGAAAATGAAAAAGAAAGTATTCACTATAAACTGCACGCATCTACACACATAAAAAAACGAAGTTTCAATCACCGGTAATTCCTGACAGCTCAAGTTAAAGGGGAGTGCAACGATTTCCGGACTTCGGTCAAAGATTTGTGGAAGTTGCCCTCTGACACTTTTGAAGTAAAGAACAGAAAGCCGATTTCGCCTGCGTGTCCTAGTTGTTGCGTAAAAAAAAGATAAATATTGGCATTTCGGGCACCCCTCAACTCACTCCCAGTCTTCAGGGTCACACCTGGTCGCACTCCCAGTGACGTCATTCGGAGTGCCGTGTAGCTTCCCGTGTGCTATCTCGGAGGACGCTTCCTCTCCCTCTCTCCGCTCACATTAGCGGGCGTTAGGCTGCAGCTTAGAGCCGAGCGAGGTCACGTAATCTTTTCGCCGTAGTTCCTTCGGCTGCCGCTTGGGGCTGCAGGTGGGGAAAAAGCTCGACTTTTGCTTTGCGATTACGCAGCTTAATCGCGACATTTTTTAATGAAGGAGATGTTTTCTGTAATCTCTGGGACACGATGAACAACGTAAAAATGACAAGATGCAAATTCTTTTAATCATAAAATCGTTGCACCGCCCCTTTAAGTGATGCGGGTTTCCTCACCTCTCCAATTGTCTCAGTTTAAGCGTCTCAGCAAGCGTATCATTCAAAAACCAGAAGCTCCTGATATAGATGTCATATATAGCAGGGCTCGCTTACCCGTCGGAACAGCGCGGTTTTCCACGCAGCCTGCTTTGCATAGAATGAACTCGCGCAGCCAGAGGTCCCCACCATTAGCTTGTTCGGCATGACGTGGCGGCGAGGCAGACACGTCGAGCGACGCGGGATGGGGCTCCGCTCACAAAGTGACAAGGCAGGGTGCGGAACGCCTGCTCAGAAATCAAGCCGCAGTTTGACGACTCCAGATAGTGAAAAACAATACAAAAAAAGAAAAAGTTGATAAAAGAAAAAAATGGGAGACGGCGGAGGCTTTCGTTGAGACGGGTAACTCTCTGGCTGAAAACTGTGGTTAATAATGTGGTTAAAAATAAACGATATAGTCTCCTTCTTAAACGCATCGATAGCTCTTGATTCGTATTAACTTTCCTTAAGCTCAGTCTCGATCTTCTGCCACCATGGAGGCTCGTACCCGCGCAGCCTTCGCACTGACGTAGCTGATCCCAGCTGATGCTGTGATCCAACAACCCGGAGACGGCGGCACGTAGACTTTCCATTTTCCCGGGGGGGGGGGCAGGCTGGAGAAGCTCCCCGGGGGGTAGAGGGGGGGGTGCTGCGCGTTATGTTTTCGCCAGAACTGGAGATTGAAGCTAACGCAAGCACGCTGGGATTCCATTTACCATGTATTTTGTCAATAAAGGCAACGTGGGCGTTATTTTGTTTACATCCCACTATACTTCGTCTCACGTTACTATGGACTATTGTTAGCCGCGCGTGCTAAAAGCGCGAGAAAGTTGCTTCGAATGAAGCCTCGGCGGCTGCACGAGCGCTTGTGCAGCGAGTGCTTCAGTCAAGGCAGTCAAGGTTAGCCGCTCGCGCTAGCACAGCATTCGCGGTTAGTCCATGCTAGGGTGAGACGAAGTATACTAGGAGCTCGCTACATGGCACGTAAACAGCGTCTCGGAAATAATAATAATAATAATAATAATGGTTCATTTTCCAGTGCCCACATACAACTTAGCGTTCTATTGTGTGGTGCATAAACATGGGTGAAGTATTATACATTTAAGACAAAATACAAATTATCCAAGACAAACTAGCAACAAACACAAACAAAAAAAAAAAAGATCAAGGCCCGGGCCCGGAGGGGGCTCTGCCCCCCGGATCTCACCGGGGGGGCACGGGCGCCGCTGCCCCCCCATAGTCTACGCCTATGACCCAGAGCGAGTATTTTGTCTCCCCAGCCAAGGGCGCGGACGAGCGCCTGTGCCCTCAAACTGTTAAGAAATATTAGGAAGGTCAAGAGGGAAACAGAAGTAACACAAGAGAGTGCCCACGAAACCGCTTTCAATCCCTGGCTCCACCTGGCGGAAAACTGGGTTGGACGATTCTGAGAATGAAACAATGTGCGCATTCAAAAAAATATTTAAAAGAAAATGCATTTGAACGAGCTTGGGAGTTAAAGTTGAACCACAATGGGCACATAAGGGGCTTGGGGAAAGCCCAATCTAGGTCGCCGCACGTCAAGAAAGCCAGCAGGATCTAGCTTGCTTGGCCGAGGGAGAGTTCGCGCTCACTTGAAAACGTGCTCCGGCATTTTCATACCAGAACCCCTGATCCGACGATTTCCGAAAATGGTTTATTGTGACCGTACCAAGCGTTGGCGTCACAATTTTCCGCCGGCGGAACCACTCTAGCTTCAGACAAAGGGTGTAAAATCCAGCTGACAACACCAGCACTTTCCTATACTCCGTTTCACCTTATGTTGTACCGCAGCGAATGCTAGAAGCGCGAGCTCATAGCGTTGGCAGCTGCTCTTAAGTCACGAGAGCTTGTGCCGCCGAGATGTGCCCCAGAGACGGAGCTCGCGCTTGTAGCCTTTCCTGCGGTACATCATAAGGTGAAATAGAGTATAGCTTCAAGCCAAAACGTGCCAGTCAAAAACAACTTAAAGAAATAAAAGGAAACGGACAGGAGGACACTTAAAGGTGGGCGTACTTGGGTCTATGCGCTTGGTTTTTTTTTTGTTGGCATTTGGAGACAGCGTTTTGCTCGTGCCTTGTTTCCTGTCCTCTGTTTGGTCGCTTGACTTCAAGTCTGCAATCGGTTCAGTTTTGCCCTAAAGTCTGACGATCCCTAGTTCCGTAGATTGTTCCGGCGACAAATATTTTCGAAGGTTGAAAAATATATCTGAGATATTGAGTACAAGGTAGTAGTGAGAAATATAATTAAGATAGAGTACTAGATACTGTAGACGAAATGTATATGCAAGATACCAAAATACTACCAAAAGTGTTAAAAATACAGTATCTTGATTAGCAGTATTTAAGATAGGCACGAGTCTGACACACACATAAAAACGCCACCCCGCTCGACGGCGACAGGAAAACTCGTTCGCTCATACGCGCAGCCGGCGTTGGCAAGCAGCTTCTCTTGCCCAGAGGTTCCAGCCCAACAGCCGGTGGGAGCGTACAGTGTCCGAGTTGAGGAAGCAAAGGAGACCAAAGACGCCACCGAAAAATCTCAAACGTAGGCGCTGCGTGCGCGGGAGACCCCGACTTAAACAAATCTGCGTCGTCGCGCACACCATGTGCTGCAGGAATAAGGCCCGCGCGCCTTTGCAGGAGGCCGGAGCAACAGAAGCCGCCGTGTTTGCTTTGGATCGGGCGGAAGAGCGTCGCGCCATTTGCCCCTCTGCTTCCGCTCTTCCTCCCACGCAGAGTGACGTCTGCCGGAGCGTCTCGCAGAGCCCACGCTACACACTGAGGCCGTCCTCATCCTGGTTAGCGCCGCGCATGCGCGAGAGCTGAGAGAGGAGGAGAGCTGGAGAGGGCAAACAAAACGGGAAGGATAGGAGGATGCGGAGCAGCAGGCGGGCGGATGGTGCGAAGAAGAGGGGAAAGATGGCGGGGAGGTTGAAAGGATGCCTGTTTAGCGGTGGGTTCTACTCTACCACGGTCCCGAGGATAGCAACAGGCGACGACGTTGCGGTCTCTCCCTCTTCTCTCCCTTAATACTTTTGGGGAGAAGGAACCGTCTGAGCAAACTTTATATCGAACAGCTGCGAGTTCCGTTTCCTCCGGAACACGACAGAGATTAGACGAGAAGCTTCGGAGGTATTTACACAGGGGTCTGTTGATTCTTTGCCGCGCCGTTCGTTGCTCAACTGGCTGAAACGCCGTAACAGCATATACCGTTAAGATGTCTCGGTGTTCAATAACCCGCGGCCGCTTCCTGCTGTTGTAACCAGGGTGTCAGAACCGGAACCGGAACCGTTATTTTTTGCCTAACGGAACTGAACCGAACCGAAATGTTCGCCGCCATCTTAGAACTGAACCGGAAAAGAAGATAACACTAACCGGTTCAAAACAATTCACGATAATTCTTTGCCTCTTTTTTTTTAGTATAACAAAATTAATTTTTGAGAATAAATTTTGGCAGTTGCATTTCTATGTATTGATCAAATCGTTATATACAAAATTGCAATGCATGAGAAACTGTCGGCTTTGGTGTCGCTTTTGTATTGGCACGTGACGTCATGGTGTCAAGACATGCTGTCAAGTAATGTCACGTCACGTGGCCCAGTGACGTCACGTGGCGTCATCACGTGACTCACTGCGTCAAGTCAAATTAAAATGAGAAAGTCACTAGATGTATTAGCGTTGTCGACGCCGTGACGTCACATGACATCACGACTTTGCACTGCGAGTCACATAATACCATGACGTACTCGACTGTCATAAGGCAGAGTCGAGTGCTCGGGTTCATGACAACCAGCATCGCCAAACATTCGAGTAATGGCTCGTGTTCAATCAAAGATGAGAATAGCCGAACTCTAACGATGTCTATGCTGCCTATGCAATGTCCATGCTCTATGCTTTGCCAACACCAGCACATGTCTATGACAAACACTGACGGCATGTAATTAGCGTCCGCTCACGTGGCCGCTTGTTCTAATTGAGAGTTGAAGAGGGGGATGCTGTTTCTTTCCTTTCATTCTTTCTGCGTCTGCTATTGCGTGGAGAGAAAAAACTAATGGGTGTTTCTGCAAGTTATCAACGTCATGGAATAGTTCTTAAAGGTATTTAGTGAAAGTTCAAAAAATTGTTGCATGACTAATTTCACGTGTAAACATGATTGAGGCACCCAAACATGTTTTCGTTGTTGCTGAATTAGCTCAGAAAGTTGTCCACAAGAATATAAGCATTGAAAGGACTGAATGTGACTTACTAATCCCACGTTATTTAGAACTACAAGTGTGTACCCTTGAAAAGAAAGATCCTAGTGGCCTCAGAGTGACAGCCGGATGTTGGCAGCCGCTCTGAGCCTCACAGGAGTGTTGTTCTCAAGTTCTGCCCCAACCATCGACCACATTCGTATTTTGTTAAACCTTCGCAGTTTTGGAGTGCAAAATAAAAGCAATGGAGGATTACTGCTACCAAGGTGACACAAGTATAATTGTCGAACAATTGGAGGAGAGAGTTCCCCAGGAATAAAAAATATTCTCTGGAAAAGCAACAAAAAAAAAGAGGGGAGGGAGGGAAGGGACAAGAGAAAAGGGTTAGTTTAAAAACTACGCGCTGTTTTGTACAGGCTTTTCTGCCTCACATCTTCGGCACAGACCAGAAAGCGTGGCCCCGAAACCACTTTGTTTACAAAAACACCCTCGGCAAAAAGAGCGTTTCTCTGTGATGCCTGGAAGCTCGCGCCGTTCAATACGACCCTGCATCCAACAAGAATAGTTCGTATCTCTCAAATACATGACTTGCATTGAGTGCGACCTTATGCAGATGCATTTGGCACCACCGGATTCGATTTTTTTCAGCAATAACAAATCACAATGACCACCAGCATATAGTGCGATGACGTCACGTGCAAACCATGTTAAACAGTTCAGTCTCCTGGTGAAATGCGATGTTCGCAACACTAGCAAAACTAAATCTCAAATTGTAAAGTTGTGCAGCATATATAGCAGTCTCGCGATGATATACAGCATTATAATGCAATTAAATACAAAGGTGCAAGCGAGCTGGACAAGAATGACGAAAGTAATCCCTGGAGAAAGGGAACAAGAGGGACAAAGGACAAACACAAATCTCCAAACACAGCTAGGTGACTGGTGAGCGACCGCAAAAATCCGCCCTGGTCCGGGTATCGGACCCGGGATCTCTCCATTACAGGTGGAGCGCTCTACCAACTGAGCTAACCAGGGGTTAGACGTCAGTAGAGCGAACGGGTTTTATCAGCTGCCACCAGTCTAACACCAACAAGGGTGAAGCTTGCGATTTAAGGTTATGATTATAATGCAAATCTGAAAGTGAAGAAGTAACAGGTACTAAGTACGTGAAGCAAGCACAAACACGTTCTTTGTTGATTAATGTATCTCGCGGTCAAGCAACCTCTTCAGCTACACTCACGCGACCCGCCCAGGAAACGCACTCGAGCGGCCAGGGACGTAATTCCCACCGCGTAAAAAACAGACAGTCAAACTTCCTCCGCAAGAGTCATCCCATCGGCTCATCCGTACGAGTCGGCTTTCCCGCCGTGCACAATTCCCCGAGCTTTCTCGGGAACCTACTCCGGAGCTCGGGAGCCACCCGAACCCGAGGTCTCAGGGTCCAGGCCGCCGGGAGCCAAGACCGCATCTCCCATCCGATGTCACCACGGA
>JAZHYW010025749.1:0-28789 GCA_037355805.1 Ixodes ricinus | reverse complement strand
TGCTAACACACTTCAAAATAGACTGATTTCCGCTTGAAACGTTAATAGAAAAATTTATCTTGACGAGGTATGTGGTGCGACGTTCTCATCTGACTTGCCCCTACCCTCGCCCCCTTGACTCTAACTTGGGAGAGTACACGTTGATGGCAGTCCTTTTCTTAGTGAGGCGCCGCGGACTCCCGGTGACTTTGGTGATGGTGGTGAGATCGAGTCGGTTGATAATGGGGAGTAAAACACTTCATTTACAAGGAACGTAAATATACAGCAAGTTTTACTATACTTCGTCTCATACTACGATGGACTAAAACTCAATGCTACAGACCACCAGGTCCATTCACGAGCCTGTTGGAAACCACGTGGTATATTTGCTCCGTCGTGAGTTTCAGTACGCCAAGACACGTGTCATGCGAAGGCGAATTTTTCGTCTGCTTATCAAGCCCTCGCGGTGGCTTCGTCTGCTTGCTAGTACTGAAGACTACTGAAGGGATTAAATACCGTCTGGAAGCGATGGGGCGAAGAGAACCCTAGATCAGAAACAGTGGCCATTAAAAAACAAAGATGAGTCGGATACAGTGTTTGATACGGGAGAGTATGTACGGACAGCTTGCGGAAGGGATATACGGATCCTGGCACGTTTACGTACAAGAAAGTTGGATCGGATTGTTATGGCTAAAGCCAAACGACTTTTCGTCAGTGTTGCCTGTGCGGCGTCCAACTACTCCAAAGAGTTGACATGTTTACGAAATATGGCAAGAACTTTAATGAAACTAAATACCATGTACCTTTATTTCACCAATATTAAATAGCGCGCTATCATAACAGAGAACCATAATTGTTAGATTAGTGCTCTTCGTAGTCTGCGGATCAGAATTTATCTCGCGCACTCTTTCGCAATGCGGATGCAAGCTTTTCTGAGGCAGTACTCCGCCCGCCAGCCTTCGAGCCCTAGTCCAACGTAGGGTGAGACGGAGTTTAATCAAGGTTCAAGAAGGATACTTTCTGGACGCCCCGCGGAGCCTCTCTGCGGCCACTCGACGTGAGGCCTGCCCACCTAGCTCCAGACAAGGAAGCCACCGCTGGTAAACACCACAATTCTTAAATAGCCCGGCATTCGCGCAGCTCTCTCTTCAGAAAATAAAATGCCTAGCGAACAACGCTTGACGCTGACATCATTTTTCTCTAACGCTGTGCGTTATATTTGACATCACCTGATGCTGACTTCGATTCTGACGTCAGGTCTCAAGTTCGCAGTCCTTGCCAAACGAATGTGCAATAGCAGGCAATGACAACGTGTGCAAACATCACACAAGACACCTCCATTGCACGGCGCCAGCACGGCGGGCGCGCTCGGTAATGTAACCAGATACCTGGATCCAGCCGGTGCCAGCGGCCTGGCGGAGACATTCCCTACCTCCAAACGAGAACGAACGAAAAGCGGTCGCGCCGAACCTTACAGGAGCCCAGTGATCAAAGACGCCGAGCATTACCGCTCTGAAAAATGCTTTCCTCTTATGAGCGCTTGTGCTGGTCGTCGTTACCGTGAACTCACCTGTTGGCTCGCGCCGCACACCTCTAAAAACAAACTTCGCTTTTTTTATTTTTTTTATTTAAATATTTGATGAATTAAAAAAAATTTACATAGACATGTGTGGCTTCGATAATACGTAACTGTAATCGTCCGAGTATAATTTCACACCAATGTTTGTTCTTCAAGGAACCGGAGCTACAACCAAACACGAAGCAAAAGTTGCAATCACAGCAAAAATAATAAACCCCCCCCCCCACAAAAAAAAACAAAAAAATTGACAACGATTAGAAAAATTAGCGTACAACCTGCCGAACCTTCGAAACACAATACATCCGATTCACCACACTGCAGGGCGAAGAGAAAGCGGTCTCCGCCGGAAGGTAGTTGTTTTGAAAGAACCATAATGGCTGCGCATATTCATGTGTCTGTCGGCGTGAAACCAATCTTCTCGGTCTCGCTCGCAGTAAAATGCAGGTTGAAACGAACACAATGTAATCAGTCCCTGCAGCGGCCAATACTTACGAGCGGAGAATAGATGGGGGAAAAACGTAAAAATACCGTTAACTGGCACTCGTTCCATTTTACGACTGCCCGTTAAAGAGGAACGGAGAAAAATAAGAGAAACGGTCGGAAACACGTATCAATTTCGAAAACCATTTTCACGGCGTGCAATTCGAAGGACCGGCGAAACATGGGCAACGAAACAGACCAGATCGCGTTACTGCACTATTTCAGTCTCTCGTTGTACTGCTACTTTGTGCAAACAGATATTTGACGCGTGACCCTTCCAGAAAAGCGCCTTTGGTCGCGTTCACTGCAATGCTCGTGTGTTTTGCGGGTGCATAACCTCAGTTCCCAAAGAGTCCAGCATGTGCATCCGCGCGTGGGCTGTAATTTCCGTCATCGGCGGAGTCATCTCGGCTCTACTGCAGACTTTCACAAAACGCAATAGATCCCTTCGAAAAATTACACCCTTCTCTGGCGAGTGCTAAAAAAACAATCCAGTTGGCAAGTGTACGAGTTCTGTAACCAGGCTCTCTGTTAAAATGACGTTCTAAATTTTCCGATTTTTCCAGGTTTTTCCCGACTACTTTATCAAAACTGTCCCATCGACCCTAAGGGGACATGCCCGAAGTGCAATTTTTATCTGGAAAGCTCTGGCATATCTGACGCCAAACCGGGCGGTGGCAGCACAATTATATTACTTCGTAAGTCTATTTCTTCTTTGATATTTTTTCGCAGAATAAATGTCTCGTTTAGAATAAATCACGGGGCGAACGTATTACTGTAATATAGTGCAAGCGAAAGAAGTGTGCCTTGGTACGCGTGTTTCAAAAGAACGCGAATCCGGTTCCACCAAGACTCTAGTTTGCGAGCAGAGATTTGCGTCGGCAGCCCGACCGAGTAGCGAGGAATGTGTGCCACACCATACAATTGTCGTCTGCGGTCGCTCAGATAAAGAAAAGCTCAATCACCCGGACCGATGCTGATCGGGGCGGATATCCTCCGACTTTTCGCTCACCTTTGCAGACCCGCCAAATTCCCTGACAATTTCCGGTTTTCCTTGTTTTCCAGGTCGGTAGACGTCCTGTGTAACGTTTACTTCAACACACGAGTTTGCCAGTTCGTTTGCGAGGGAATCATTCGCGAATTCGGAACGCCCACCAAAATGACAGCTGACAAGCCCTTCCTGAACGTGATGCTGCCGGGTACCGGACATTTCATCGAACGCCATTTCATCGAACGCCGTTTCATCGAATAAGTGGACATTTCATCGAACGCCGATTCATCGAACGCCGTTTCATCGAATCACTGGACGCCGTTTCATCGAATTCTCCTTTACTGAATTTTGGAGTAATACAATACTTTTTAGATTATTTACTGCCGCTTTTGAAATAGTTTTTACGCCGCTTTAAGTTGACCAGAAAAAAGAATTACTTCCTGGACATTTTTTTGTACACCTAAACGTTGACTACTGAATTACAGAAGACCATATCAAAACTGGAGTGGATACGCGAGTTATTCTTTTCTGGCACGGCTGACGGCTGTTCTCGGCCGCACACTTTTCCCACTTCATCCCTCTATTTATTCACGCGTGAAAGGTACAGTGCTAATCACACTTGTCTAAAACGCGAGAGCGTGCGGCTTTCTCCGGGGAGCGCTAGACTGGTGGCATTCGCGGAAACTAAGCTAGTCACGTGGCGCAACATGGAACGGCCTGCTCGAGGGGTGTCCTGCCCATTCTATCAGCTTGATAAGCGATAAAAGTAAAGTGCTTTATGATGTATTTTTGTTTTTTGATGACGACATCGTTGATACGCCTTCATGCTTTAGTTTGTTTTATTGTTCGAGCAATGATGTTTGTAAAAAGCGTGCGAGCAGCCTTCCGCGTTCGCCGCCAGCTGATACAGTGGGCAGGACACCCCTCGAGCGGGCCGTTCCATGTTGCGCCACATGACTAGCTTAGTTGCCGCAAATGCCACCAGCCTAGCGCTCCCCGGAGAAAGCCGCACGCTCGCGCGTTATAGACAAGTGTGATTAGCACTGTACTTTCTTAAGAGGGAAACAGCTATTCTCCGCAGCGCCTTCTTATTTTGTTTTTGTCGATTTACCTGTGTTTTCATTTTATCCTAGGAGAATAGCGTACTTTCTAAGAACATATATATGCTCTTAAAAAAGACGCGTGTCCCTCTTCGTTAATTTATTGTAACCGACAGAACCCTGGACCTGTCGGATCTTGGACATGCAGTACATGTACTGTATGTCAAAAATCCAGTTCGTCCATGGTTCTGTCGGTTACAATAAATTAACAAAGAGTGGATACACGTCTTTTTGCCTCCCGTATTTTGGGACACGGCGGCAGATCACTTCTTCAGGGACGGCTTCGTCTTGAAGCAGAAAAGGTATCTTCAAGGACGAAGATATATATACTCCCTTGAACGGACGTGCGCTCAGCATGGCACCTGATCATCACAGCTTTAAAAAGTGTCGTCAGTGTTCCCGTTTCTTATTAGCCACATTAACAGCAGAGGCCATCATTTACTAGAAAAAAAGAATAGAAGGTGACAAAAAGGTTTCTTCTTTTTATATATGAATAAGTTTACAAATTATAATAAATATCAAAACACTGCTATCCTCTCGGCGCTAAAAAGGAAAATATTTCATAGATGTAGAATTCCTACTGCTCAAGTAGGCGCTGTTCGATGAAACGGCTTCGATGAAATGGTGTTCGATGAAACGGCGTTCGATTAAACTGCGTTCGATGAAACGGCTTCGATGAAACGGTGTTCGATGAAACGGCTTCGATGAAATGTCCGGACCCAGATGCTGCCTTTGGCGAGCACAAACACCTGCAGCGTGCCCACGAAGTTAAGGTTGGCAAGCTCGCGATCGCAGGCGCCTGTCCAATACGGATAGAGACCACGAGTGGTCAGATCGTCCGGTTACCAAGATAGCAAGTTAAAGGGAAGCAAAAGCAGTTCTATATTAGGGTAAAAACACTTAATTCGTCTTCATTTGGCCTCCAGGATCACGAATATCAAGATTATATTTCAATTTGGTGCACGGAGGCTGCAGAAAATCATTTTCAAAGCATCACTGAAGAGCCTCCTTCCCGGAGCGTTATGTCATAAAGGGAGTTTTCGGAATCTCCGCTCTCGCGCATCTGCAGCGCCTATCAAAACTATGCAAGCGCACTCTCGCTATCTTCAAAAAAGGTGAGAAAAAGATGTCACGACTGGTGTCAGTGCGGCGGAATGTAGCTGGCAAGCTCGCAATTGCACGCACTGCCCATACGAGCGACACGCGCTTGGCGGCCGAAAGATCCTTTTGTCACGTAACGACTGGTCCGAGATTTTTCGTGCTTTCTCGCGTTGAGTTCCATCTTCGGGGAAAAAAACAAACGTTATTTTCAGAGTCACGGCATAAGAATTCGTAGGAAACTCTTCAGCCCCCTTTAAAGGAAGGCACCTGTGCGAGCGAATAGATTTACAGTGCCCGTTCTCTGCTCAGGTACTCGTGCACATGACGAGTTTACAATTAATGCGCCCGTTTGTAGCGCTTCACGCGACGTGCGTCAAATGAACTACCCGCGTCGCCGACGTAACGTTATCTCCAACCAAAGCAAACTGAATCAGTCGGCATCAGTCCTCCAAAAGTGCCAAGCTTGCCCAGCGAGGAATTCGTCCACTTGTACTGAAATCCTCGGTCGCGTGGCGGCTAAGACCGCCGTTTCACTGCACATACGTCATGCAAGAGACACGATGTTCACTGGAAACACTGTAACAAAATTATATCCGTGGGGACGCCGAAGCATGTTCCAAGCAGCTTCATACATTTATGTGAACGCGTCTCAGACAGTGTCTACACACTGTCTCTTGTATCGTGTATCAGCGATGTGTTCGCAGCATAAAAAAAAAACAAAAAAAATCAGCAGAACCCATCCTTTGGGAATGATTATCTACGTTAATGCGAATAGCATCAAACGGTGCGGAGTTATGCGTGTTCGTCAGGTGGCCGGCACACTCTAGATACGCCAGCCCACTCTTGAGGCGATTCTAAATTTGTTGACAATTTCACAGCCCTGCGCACGATCTCCGCAGCCCAGCACGTGCGTTTGTGTCACTTAGGAAGGCGAGCAAAGCACGCGCCATACGCACAAACACTCAAAATGGTACCGACCAGACTTTCTGGCGTCTCAGCTAGTCTCAACCAACGGTACTCTAAACGGTTGTTTATATCTTTACCATAGGACGCGCTTTACAGCGCTGTCACAGCTACCGGTGCGCGCGCGTTCCATGCACGAGGGCTCATTCCGCTCTCGTGAGGCTGAGCACGGCCGCTACATCACCCTCTCCCGAGCGCGGGAGAGGGTGAGCTAGCGGCCGTGCTCAGCCTCACGAGAGCGGAATGAGCCCTCGTGCATGGAACGCGCGCGCACCGGTAGCTGTGACAGCGCTGTAAAGCGCGTCCTATGGTAAAGATATAAACAACCGTTTAGAGTGCGTTGAATGACTGCCTTCATAGCTCTGTGGTTAGCGCGTCTGCCTGCTGATCAAAGGGTCAACGGTTCGAATCCCAGCCGGCGCCGGTCTTTTTTATTTATTTATCGACCCGCGGCGTAAGAGGTTAGATAGCCAGATAGATACATAGACGAAAAGTGCGTGAAGTAGCCAAAGAATGCTATTCGCATTAAAAACAGTTTTTGTGCGTGAGCCCGAAAACACGAGCCTGGAAAGGCGAATGGCGTGCACTTAGATTCGAGGTCAGGAAAGCCTTCCCAAATAGACTGCGAGACGCCTTCGACAAGTGGAGGAGGCACGCGTGTCGTCGTTGGGCGCATACCAGTCAGCCTGATCAAGCACGTGCTGAAATCCAATGATGGCGTCCTCGCGTGAGAGGGAGGTCACGTGTGGCTCCCACTGACGTCGCGCTGCACGTCGCAGCTGGGACGACGCAGTCCCAGCGTGAACGCCGCACGCTACCTTTCGATGCGGCAGTGTATAAGAGCGGCCGGCATCGAATGCGGCGAGTGTGATTCGAAATCGGCCAAGATGCAAGCCTGGACCCTCATCTGCCTCAGCCTCCTGCTGCTCGCCGCCGTGGTGTACTGCTATGAAAACGGTGAGCTAAGTCGGGTTCACGGGATCCGTTTGTATGGCGCGGCCACATAGGAAGACGAACGCTGTTGCACGGATAGACAGTAGACAGTTTGAGCAGATCGTGTTTTTAGGCCACGCTCTTTATAAGCGGGAGCTCGCGCTTCCACTTCGATGCACGCTCTGAAGCGCGCGCCCGTAGCGGTATCCGGGCCTTTGAAAACGATCTACTAAAACTCCCCAGTAACTGGGCGAATGGGAACAATTTGTGAGCTATGTGTTCGATTCGAAGAGCAAATTTTCGTTCGTTTCTACTCTTTAATCGATTTGGCTTATGGCGAAGAAAACGACCTAAGTTTCTCGACGCTGCTTGAAAGCAATAGCAGAGCCCTGCGTTGCCCCTCAACAGAGTTTTCTGCGGGTTTCATTTCAGCTGAGCATACTTTGCCTACCAATATTTTGCACGTCCTACGATGAAGTTCTACCAGAGGTAGAACCGACAAGACAATTAATCAACCAACAACAAAAAATACAGGCCTAATTAACTATGTAAAATAACATGGCTAAATTTCTCATCTACAGCTGGGAGACTCGTTGCCCGTTCAGGCAGACCAAGTTCTAGGCTGTGCAAACAAATACAACACAATTTTTTATAAAATAACACGCCTTAATTTGTTTCCTTTCATAAGATGCAACGCATCTCCGGAAATGACGAAGCGGCAAAACTAAATAAATATTAACACCCGCATTATTTAATTTTAGCTGCGTGTCCGCGATAATCAGCATAACAGGAGATTGCGAGAATCGGGAGAGCAACCATTAACCTGGCAGTTTGATGGACCGCAATAATCGATTACGCCACGTTTTATAGTCACACGCGATGGCTCGGATTTGGGGCTCTTCCGGAGTCCACCGAGTTGAACACGCAGTAAAATGCTCCAGCATGCCATAGCCAGCGCGATGAATTGCAAACAATCGACCTCACGCTTTGCCCTCCCACAATCCACCACAGGGAAAACATATGCGAAGGACGAACAGTCACGATGACAAGCTGCCAAGAGCACGCCACGCACAACTGTTCAGCGCCCGGGCTAACTGGGTCGAAGCAGAGTGATCGAACCCAATACATACACGGGATGCGCTTAAAGTAACGGCTCTCCGTTTCCCGATTCTCTCGTGTTCAAAATAAAAAAAAAAGAACAGCGTTTTTATTTTTATTTTTTTAGCTATCTAAACTTGACACGTTTTCAAGACAGCCAAGCTTTACTCTTTCCCGCATGCTATATATTATCTCTAAATTCAAACCATCTGTTCAGAAAAAGGAAATGAAAGCGATGCCAAAACCAGCGTCAAAAATTTCATGCGCACTTCGGTGGGGTGACGTCACACGTTGTATTAAAGGGGTGATGAACCGAAATTTGGATTCCACAAAACTAGCGGCAAAAGCATGCAACGCGATGCTACAAACACCAATGCGTCACTCATACAGCGATATCTCAAAAGGATGACCGTATTTTTCAAGAAAAAGGAGGCGCATTTGACAGGTATGTTGACGTCATGTTTCTCCGAGAAGGAGAGGGAACGGCCTCGCGTATTCTTCGCCTCGCCGCCTTGAGGGGAGCGAAGGGAAGAGAGGGAAACTAGGTACCTGGACGTCGCGCGCCTCGTCGGCCCCTTGTTCAATCTCGACCTTTTTTCTCAAAATACGGCCGTCTATTCGAGATATTGCCTTACGAGTAGTGTTGTAGGGATTGTAGCGTCCCGCCTACATCTCCTGCATTGTTTTTCTGAAATCCAAATTTCAGTTCACCATCCCTTTAATCCTGCAAGTCAAACAGTCAAACAAAAATGAAAGAAAAATTTCGCGTTTTTTTTTCTTCTTAGATGTGAGTTTAGTATGCAATTATTTCACAACCTCAAACTTACCGGTTACATAAATTAATCGCGATTAAAGCGTTAATCAAATGACAAGTCCTAATTGCCTCATGACAACATCTAATGGCACGTGTTGAGTATTTCCAGTAGAGCACCTCCTCCCAGACCAAATTTTAAACTTTAGTAAACTCTGAAAAGAAAAAAAAAAAAATTGTGATTTGAGTTATTAGATTAGAAGTGCCTACTGTTGAATCAATTTTGAGGCAAATCAGTGACAATCGTACTTTCATCGGACGCAGAGGCGATCGTTACAAATTCGAAAATGCGGCTTTCTGAGCTGACAGCCTTCTGCTCTGTCGCAGACTGTCTTAACATATCTGGAGGACGGAAATTTGTTTCCCGCGATTTCAAACAAACCTTCGGATGAATGGCAACTATTATGTTAAGATCCAAGACGGCCGAACTGTCGTTACACTGAATCGTGGCCTTTTTAATGGCTCTGGCGGAACGTACTTTAGGCAAAAGGAGAAACAAAAAATCTGTTTTCATGCATCCTAAATGCCTATACGACACTTATTTAGCGCGCCGCCGTGATAAATGAGTTTTCTTTCCTTTTTTCTTTATTTATATCCTCCTTGAAAGAAGGAAATCCTCAAAGATTACATTATTTGTTTCGAGCAAATAAAAATGGGCCTCGAAGCTGTCGAGTGGGGAACTGAAAACGCGTGCTTGGACAGCTAAAACTATTTACTTCAGCAACTGGTATTGCCCTGTGATAATATTTATACGAGGGGCGTTCATAAAGTTCGTATTATTGCCACGAAGGAATGGAGATTCAGCAATCAAACTCGAGTAGGAGTTGACACTTTCTCTACATATTCGTCACCAAAAGTTACCCACTTTTTCTAGCGATGCACCACATGCCGAAGGCCATTGTTATAGAACTCCTGGTTTTGGGGGTTCAGGAATCACTCCACTTCAGCAATCACGTGGTCACCGTGCTTGAAATACTTTTCTCTTATTTGGCCACACTGGAATCGTCTGCGCCATTTACCCAAAGTGTCATAAACTTGGGTGTTGTCTCCGAACAACGCTCCCAGATTGGAATGAATATCCCTGGCATTTCTTCCCTTCAAATGAAAAAAACGGATCACTTAATGTGCTTGGCAGCGACGGGCGGTGCCATTTTCGTTTCGACTTCCTACCGGCGTTCCGAGCTACTATAGCATGCGATGTTTATACTGTGCGGAAACTAGAGGGACGCGCGCTCATGTTGATGTCTGCTTTGTTCCGTTTTCTTCAATTTTTTGTGCCGATAATACGAACTTTATGAACGCCTCTCGTAGTGTATGGGCTCTTCTCTCAAACATCCGAGAAGCTCTTTCCAACGCGTTCAGTCAAATTATCCGAGGTTGTGAAGGTGACTTATGAATCCGTGAAAATAATATGATAAATTCGAGTTCTTTTATTTTTAATTCTTAATAA
The DNA here is from genome assembly GCA_037355805.1 of Ixodes ricinus. Classification (NCBI taxonomy): domain Eukaryota; kingdom Metazoa; phylum Arthropoda; class Arachnida; order Ixodida; family Ixodidae; genus Ixodes; species Ixodes ricinus. The sequence continues at coordinate 18,304 of JAZHYW010025749.1, read as the reverse complement.
ATTAGATTTGTTTCGTTTCTATGGAAATTTAAGCACTGTGCAGTGTGCTGTGCAGTGCCAGATACAACGACATCTCGATAAGCTTACCAAATATTTACTATAAAAAAAATGGCGCAGCCGGCTTCATTTTATATATAAAGGCTACGGATACGGGTCGTTTTTCTCTGTCGCAAACCTTACTGGATACAAAAAAATAATCTAGTATTAAAATAAAGAAAAGAAAGATAATCCACTCACAAGAACAAATCAATCTGGCGACTTGAAAAAGCGGCTCGCTCGCTTTTCCGCACGACCCTCCGCAGTTCGTTGTTGAACTTTAACTGCAAAGTTCAAACATGTGAGAGCAACTTTGCTCTCACATGCAGCGAAGCGCGGACGCAGCGCTCTTCACGTGCAGTCATCTACTTATCGTCTGCCATGAGCAAGTTTTGACGGTGCGATACAAAGCTGGTGAACGCTCCCTCCCGTCAGCACGCGCACAGTGTAAAGTCAGCGCCGTGCTTATAGCGCTCCGCTGCATGTGTGAACAGGCCTTTAAGCAGCAGTTCAACTGCTAAGGAAGCATACAAAAGACACGGTGTTTGCTGCTGCGGACGTGATGAGAGAATTAACCGCGGAAACGCTTCAACCATGTTCAAAGCACGTTTGCTTCGTACATTTGTATGCTTGAAACATTCATGCCGACAACTTTGTTGTGACAAATACGGAAAGACCGTAAGGAAGAAGCATGCCTCAGACATTGTTTGCGGACTGACTCTCGAACGATGTAATCGCATTGCGAGCGCGGCTTTCCAGTTGCTAATCTGACCACCGTTGTCCCTGTCTGACCCGCACAGATGACACGGAGAACTTGGTGAGCGCCGTGGGCAGCGCCGAGCAGCTCTCCCGACAGCGGCGCTCGGAAGACAGCGAGTCCCAGGAAGAGGGAGAGGGCGGAGGCAAGGGCAAAGGAAAGGGCAAAGGAAAGGGCAAGGGCAAGGGAAAAGGGAAGGGCAGGGGAAGACCAGATGGAGCAGGAAAACCCGGCGGAGCAGGCGGAGCTGAGTGAGTCCTAGCAAGGATCCGGACGAGATACACTCCTGACGCAACACCGGCGTTTAACGCCAGAACCCCGGAAAATAGAATCCTTCAAATATAGATCACTCGTTGATTTTCAAGCTCCTCGTCGCCTCGTGTAATAAAGGAACGAATACGTGTATGACTGATTACTGAAACGTAACACCTAATTATACCGAACGCTGGTCGTTTTCCCAAATGGCTGATTTCGGGAAATTCACAGCGTTTAGCAACCAATACAACATCAAATGCTTTCTTTTTTTATTTTTCTTGTGCGATGCGTATTTTACGCAGGAACGACTTGGTCTACGCTTTCGTGAAACACCCTGTAGATAGACTGCAGTGACGTGATTCGGCCAGCATCGATGGTGCTCGGTCGGCGTGCCATGGGCGCTGCCATTAATGAGGTAATTCTACTCCACCGAACTGGTACAGTGAAGCAAGCATTAAGTATATGCCCCAGCAACAGGAATACGCAGTACTGTTAGGAGGTACACAGGACGCACTGATTGGCGTGCACGTCTTTTTCGGCGGACGTGAGACTACCGGCGCAAAGCAGGCTGGATGAGAGCTACTGAATTAAGATTAACTGTTGGGCTATTTGGTTAAACATCTTAAGGTACGTTTATACTCCAACGTAACGTCGACGGGCGTGGCGTAGCGCAGAACGCGCGCAGATCATTAGGCCGACGTTTTCGTAGACTCGCGTTCTCCTCGCGAACCCGCTAAGCCCTCCGTAACGAAGACAGCCGTTACACGCGCCTGCGCGCCAATTGCCTTGGCTGTAGAAACCCGTATACTCCAGCGGATTGTCGGACGAGCGTGGCGGGACAGCGCGAAACGATCTACGAAAACTCCCTACTGATTGGTCGCAGATATCGAGTTTCTGGTTGCCGGCCAATGAAAGGCGCGCGTTCTGCGCTACGCTGCGCTCACTGCGCTCAACGTCGGAGTATAAACAGCCCTTTAATTACAAAGCGCAAAGGACAAGTACGAAACAAAGATTAAGCGCTTCTCCTGTTCATTCTTTGTTCTGTCCTTGTCCCAGGCACGTAGCCAGGATTTTGTTTCGGGGGGGGGGGGGGGGGGGGGGGGCATGACAAAATGCTGTATGAGGGGAAGGGGGAGAGGAGGACCCAGCAAAATGGAAGACTGCGGGGGCGGGGGGGGGGGACCGGGTCCCCCAATCTGCCCCCCCCTTTCCCCGGCTACGTGCCTGCCTTGTCCTTTGCGCTTTTGTAAATAAGTTGATGAGCGGCGCGGCTGCTTGAAAAGTTGGCGATTCCGCCAGAGCCCTATATACCGCTCCTATATTGTTCCGTCGGATCATACGAAGGCCTGTCCTAACACGGATGGCATGGCATTTTCAATCTTTTGTCATCCAAGGATCTGTGTCGTGTGAGGAAAGCGATTTTTCGACTTTCAAATAAATACGAGTAAGAGCCTTTGTTTTCGTGCACCTAGCTCACAAATGGTACCAGTTGCAAAGTGTTCCACCTGGGAGAAAACAGCGTGCGACAAGAATTACAGTCACCAGCGTCACGGACGTTCGGAAAGGGGACGACGATGACATCTCTGTGGCGCTGTGGCGTCACACAGGCAATATTAAAGGAACGAGGAGGCGCACCTAAATAATATTAAAGGCTTTTCAATAAAAACAAAACGGTTAGGCGATGCATACCGTATACGACACGGCGGCAAGCTTTAGGCGTGACAACGTCTACGTGCCGAGTCTAATCAAATGGAATACAGGTATCGAATGTAACGAATTCATCTGTAAGTCACAGAATCAATGGAATGAAACAAGTATAAATGAACACATTTATTTGTTAGTCAGAGAATCAATCACAAAATCAATCGCGAGATGCTAGGCGTATCACAACATGGCGGCTCGGGTGGCGTCACGTGAGCGTCGGACCTACTAGGGTCATCTTGTTCGGTGCATATCTGTATCATCGCCATGTTTGAATTGATGAGGTTTATATACGAGATGTGATCAAAAAGTTCCGAGACTGATTTTGTAGCGTAACAAGAGAGGAGAACAGTGATGCGCAGCAGTCGAGCGAAAGGACCTTAGTGTCTCGTTATATCAAAAGGTCATCGCTCTGTGAACGTTTGGAGCTGCGGTACACGAGTTATTGTGGCCACGTGCACGGGAAAATGGTGATATCACCATAGACTGCAAACCAGAGAGAGCGCAAACATCAATTCTGCGTCAAACTCGGTAAATACAAAATAGAGACCTTCGAAATGATTCAGCAGGCTTGTGTCAAAAAGCAATGAATTTTGCCAAGTGTATTGAGTGGCACTCGCGCTTCAGGAACGGCAGAACATCGCCGGAAGACGAAGAGGTGGTATGGCGACCTTATCCGACCTCTCTCCTTGACTTCAGTGACGTTCTGCCATTCTTGAGCGGTGAGTGCCACTCAGAACACCTCGCACACCTCCCGGTTTTTTGACATAAGCCTTCTAAATAATTTCGGAGGTCTCTGTTTTAGACCTGCCGAGTTTTACATAAAATTGATGTTCGCTCTCGCTTCGGTTTGCACTCTACGTGAGAGTTCGCCATTATGCTCGTGCATGTGGTCAAACTCGTGTAGCGCAGTTCCAAATGTTCACAGAGCGACGTCCTTTGACATTATGGCGCAGGATGGTCTCTGCCTTCGACTGCTTCGCGCGCATCACTATGCCGCCCCCTTTTTCTACGCTACAATATCAGTATCGGAACCTTTCGACATTTCAGCGATATGTGTACAATAGGAACGGACACAGAGGTCTCGACGGTCGATTTTAAGCTTACTTTTTTTTGTTTTTTGTTTATTACTTTTCCGTGTGACATGGAGGAATGATGCCAGAAACAAATCAATCGAACGACACGTCTGCTAGCAACAGCGAGTCAAACTGTAGTGGGCACGCACTCGGACGGTTGATCAAAAGCGCGCTTCAAACGAGTGAGGCATCGAGTCAAGGACAGTAGCTACTAGCTACATAACGATACGAGAAAAATCGTTTTCTGCTTTATAGTCGCCGAGCAGTAGGGTGCAGTTTATGAAGTCTGTTTTCGTTGCACAATGGTTCCGTACATACGTCCTTCGGGTAAGACGTTGTCATGACAAAACAAAGCAAAGAATGTAAAACAATAACCTTTAGACACGTACAAACGTCCTGTGCGCTCTTTTAACCGGAGTCATTTAACTGAACAATCCACCATCTGTGAAAAACAAAAAAGAAGTATTCACATAAACTGCGCATATCTACACACATAAAAACGAAGTTTCAATCACCGGTAATTCCTGACAGCTAGCGTTAGGTGATGCGGGTTTCCTCACCCTCCAATCGCTCACTTTACGCGTCTCCAGCAAGCGCTTCAGCCGAAAACCAGAAGCTCCTGACATGGATGTCGTATAGCAGGGCTCGCTTACCCGTCGGAACAGCGCAGTTTTCCACGTAACCTGCTTTGCATAGAATGAACTCGCGCAGAGGTCCCACCATTAGCTTGTTCGGCATGGCGTGACGACGAGGCAGACACGTCGAGCGACGCGGGATGGGGCTCCGCTCGCAAAGTGACAAGGCAGGGAGTGGAACGCCAGGTCAGAAATTAAGCCGCAGTTTGACGACCCCGGATAATGAAACTACAAAAAATAGTAAATTAAAAAAAAAAGTTGGAGAAGGCGGAGGCTTTTGTAGAGACAGGTAGCTCTCTGGATGAAAACTGCGGTAGTTTAGCAGAGAAGGAGATCTGATCGTCAGAAATAAATATTAAAAAATTACATAAAAAGGGAATTAGTAACTAATAAACCAGGTCTAATAATGGAGAAGCACGCGACGGGTTTTGTGGCGATCTTTATACACTGGCCAAATCGCTGAAAAGGTTAGACTATTTATTTACTTTTAAGCGAACCTGTTAAGTGGATAGACCCTACTATTCAAAATGATGAGACAACATTAGCTATTCATTTTGTTTTGGGTGATCTCTATAAGCGGCGTCTCTATAACGATCACCGTTTTAGATCCATGTCCTCCAGCGACTACATATCGCTGCGTCAAAAAAGAAAACGAGAAAAAAAATAAAAATAAACGATATCTTCCTGTAATGTGTCGCGTTCTTGAATTCATCGACAGACTTTGATTCGTGTTAACTTTCATTCATCTCAGTCTCTTGTGCCACCATGGCCTGGTTCAAGGCAAGCCTTGGCACTGCGTAGCTGATCACAGCTGATGCTGTGACCAACAACCGATACTTTGTCTCCCCAGCTAAAGGGCGCGCCTGTACAGTCAAACGTATTTGGTCAAACTGTCAAGAAATATTAGGAAGGTCAAGAGGGAAACAGAAGCAACACAAAGAGTGCCCACGAAACCGCTTTTAATCCCTGACTCCACCTGGAGGAAAACTCGGTTAGACGAGTTTGGGAGCCTAAGTTAAACCACAATGGGCACACAAGAGGCTTGGGGAGAGACTAATCTAGGTCGCTCCACCTCAAGAAAGCCAGCAGGATCTGGCTGGCTTGGCCGAGGGGTGTTCCCGCTCACTTGAAAACGTGCTCCGGCCTTTTCATACCGGAACCCTTTGATCCGGCGATTTCCGGAAATGGTTCACTGTGACCATACCAAGCGTTGGCGTCACAATTATCCGCCGGCGGAACCACTCTAGCTTCAGACAAAGGGTGTAAAATCCAGATGACAACACCAGCACTTTCCTTAGCTTCAAGCGGAACGTGCCAAACAAAATCAACTTTAAAAATAAAAGGAAACGGACAGGAGGACATTTAAAGATGGGAGCACTGGTATTTAAAACTTATCTTCTTTTTTTCTTGCCATTTGAAGGTTGTGTTTTGCTCGTGCCTGTGTTTCCTGTCCTGTGTTTGGTCGCTTGCCTCCAAGTTCTGCAATCGTTTCAGCTTTGCCCTAGAGTCTGACGATCCCTAGTTCCGTAGATTGTTCTGGACGACAAATATTTTCGATGGTTGAAAAATGTATCTGAGATGCTGCGTACAAGGTAGTAGTGAGAAGCGTAATTAAGATAAAGTACTAAATACTGTGAGACGAAATGTGTATGATGCGAGATACCAAAATACTACCAAAAGTACTTAAAATGCAGTATCTCGATTAGAGTATTTCAGATAGGCACAAGTCCTGACACACACACACACAAACACCACCACCGCTCGACGGCGACAGAAAAACTCGTTTGCTTAGACGCGCAGACGGCGTTGGCAAGCAGCTTCTCGTGCCCAGCGGGTTCCAGCCCAACAGCCGGTAGGAGCGTACAGCCGGTGGGAGGAAGGAGACGAATGACGCCGCGGAAAAATCTCCAACGTAGGCGCTGCGTGCGCGGGAGAGTAAAATAAATCGGCGTCGTCGCGCACACCATGTGCTGTGGGAATAAGGCCCGCGCGTCTTTGCAGGAGGCCGGAGCAACAGAAGCCGCCGTGTTTCCCTTGGACCGGGCGGAAGAGCGTCGCGTCATTTGCCCCTCTGCTTCCGCTCTTCCTCCCACGCAGAGTGACGTCTGCCGGAGCGTCTCGCAGGGCCCACGCTACACCAACGGCTACACACGGAGCCGTCCTCATAGCGCCGCGCATGCGCGAAAACTGGGAGAGGAGGAGAGGTGGAGAGGGCAAACAAAACGGGGAGGATGGGAGGATGCGGAGCAGCAGGCGGACGGATGGTGCGAAGAAGGGGGAAAGATGGCGGGGAGGTTGAAAGGATGCGTGCTTAGCGGTGGGTTCTACTCTACCACGGTGCCGAGGATAGCAACAGGCGACGACGTTGCGGTCTCTCCCTTCTCTCCCTCTCCTCTCTCTAATACTTTTGGGGAGAAGGAACCGTTTGAGCAAACTTTATATCGAACAGCTGCGAGTTCCGTTTCCTCCGGAACACGACAGAGATTAGACCAGAAGCTTCGGAGGTATTTACACAGGGGTCTGTTGATTCTTTGCCGCGCCGTTCGTTGCTCAACTGGCTGAAACGCCGTAACAGCATATACCGTTAAGATGTCTCGGTGTTCAATAACCCACGGCCGCTTCCTGCTGTTGTAACCAGGGTGTCGAACCGGAACAGAACCGTTATTTTTGCCGAACGGAACTGAACCGAACTGAAATGTTGGCCACCATCTTAGAACTGAACCGGAAAAGAAGATAACGCTAACCGGTTCAAAAGAATTCAGATCTTTTTTTTATCACAAAAATGCATTTTTGAGAATAAAATTTGGCAGTTGTATTTATGTATTGATCAAATCGTTATATACAAAATTGCGATGTATGAGAAATTGTGGATTTTCGTGGCGCTTTTGTATTGGCATGTGACGCCATGGTGTCAAGACATGCTGTCAAGTAAAGTTACGTCATGCGTCCTCGTGACGTCACGTGACTCACTGCGTCAAGTCAAATAAAATTGAGAACGTCGCTATATTTATTAGCGTTGTTGACAGTGACGTCACATGACATCACGACTTCGCACTGCGAGTCACGTAATACCATGACGTACTCGACTGTCCTAAGCCAGAGTCGAGTGCTCGGGTTCATGACAACCAGCATCGCCAAGCATTCGGGTAATGGCTCGCTGTTCAATCAAAGATGAGAATTACCGAACTCTAACAATGTCTGTGCTGCCTATGCAATGTCCATATGCTCTACGCTTTGCCAACCACAGCACACGTCTATGCTAAACAATTACGGTTTATAATTAGCGTCCGATCGCGTGGCAGCTTGTTCTAATTGAGAGTTGAAGAGGGGGATGCTTTTTCTTTCCTTTCATTTTTCTGCGTCTGCTATGAAGTGGAGAGAAAAACTAATGGGTGTTTCTGCAAGTTATCAACGTCATGGATTAGTTCTTGGCGGTATTTAGAGAAAGTTCAAAAATTGTTGGATGACAAATTTTACGTGTACACATTATTGAGGCACCCAAACATGTTTTCGTCGTTGCTGAATTAGCTCAGAAAGTTGTCCACAAGAATAGAAGCACTGAAAGGACTAAATGTGACTTACTAATTTTACGTTACTTAGAACTACAAGTGTGTAAGGGGTAAGGGTGGGGGGGGGGGGGGAATGCTGAAGAGGAAGATCCTAGCGGCCTCAGAGTGACAGCCGCTCTGACAGCCGCTCTCAGCCTCACAGGAGTGTTGTTCTCAAGCTCTTCCCTAACCATCGACCACCTTCGTATTTTGCTTAACCTTCGCATTTTGGGGTGCAAAATAAAAGCAATGGAGGATTACTGTTCACAAGTGGCAAAAGTATAATTGTCGAACAATCGGAGGAGAGAGTCCCCCAGGAATAAAATATATTCTCTGGAAAAAGAGGGCTCCCCACCCCCCCCCCCAAACAAAAAAAAAAAAAAGAAGGGAGGGACAAGTGAAAGGGGTAGTTTAAAAAACAAATACTGTTTTGTACAAGCTTTTCTGCCTCACATCTTCGGCACAGACCAGAAAGCGTGGCCCCGGAAACTCCTTTGTTTGCAAAAACACCCTCGGCAGAAAGAGCATTCTTGTGATGCCTGAAGCTCGCACCGTTCAATACGACGCTCCACCAAGCAAGAATAGTTTGTATCTCTCAAATACATGGCTTGCATTGAGTGCGACCTTCTGCAGATGCATTTTGCACCCCCGGATTTGATTTCTCTCAGCAACAAGAAATCCCAATGACCACCAGCATATAGTGCGATGACGTCACGTGCAAACCATGTTAAACAGTTCAGTCTCCTGGGGAGATGCGATGTTCGCAACACTAGCAAAAGCAAAAGTTCAAATTGTAAAATGGTGCAGCATATATAGCAATCTCGCAATGGTACACAGCAGCCTAATGAAGTGTTAAAGTGCATGACTGATAAACCACAAAGTTGTAAAGTCAGGGCATAAGACGAGTTCAAGTAAAACCGGATATAACGTTAGCCTTCTGAGGCAGTATTTCACGAAGTTTCAAGCTCCTACAAGCCGATGCACAAATGTGACTTATGGTAGGATTTATATGTAATGAGAAATACCTTACATTTCTGAGTATTTCTATTTTTAAGGGATTGTTTATCTGATTATTTTGAATAATACCATTTATTATCTTTTGGTTTGTGCACATTTCATGTATTTGCCTAAAGATCTATCATGTGACCATAAAGTATTTTTTGGCAAACTCCGCGATCCGGGAGTAGGTCGCGCAGAGTTGACGGGAGACTCTTGCGCGGGAACCGGGCAAGGACAGGCGTTCACGGCGTGGCGACCGCGACGGCGGGTCGGGCGACGGCCCGGTGACATGGTCTGGACGTACACCCTAGATTCGACCCTCGACGGTGACGTCCTCAGAATGCGGTGTGAACTAGCACCACTGGGACGATCGGCATGCAGTGTATACAGTGTCGGCGCACCCCTCCCAGGCTTCCTCGATGACCTTTCCCGATTCCAAAACCCTTCAGCAAAATGTGAGTGGAATAAAGTAAACCCTTTCTGCCGAGAACTATACGTTGCTCTGTCACGTTCATCTTGAGACAAGGGACGGGGAATCGGATCAGAACCCTACAAGGTGACGCCTCTAAGTAGGATTTTCGGTTTTAGGCATGCTATGACACACACATGAGTCTATTGCGTTTATTATTCCCTCATCGGGTAAAAAACGTGGATCTGAAATATCAATTCACCTAATACACGGAGTTTATATTAATTTTTTTCAAAGCCTCCGGTATGACAGGGCTACAAATTTGATAATACCGACGTCGGTCATTCCAGCTCTTATGTTGTGCCGACCTGGAATTCGAAAGGCTGGAATAACTATACAGAGTATCGTAATGTACTGTACAGTACCGATGGTTATAGTGTGTGTTTTGGTGCACCACTTACTGCCCCTTCGCATTGTCTTTTGTTGTATTTTTTGGTTTAGACCTGTAAATATAGAGTTGCGTTTGTACTAAATAGTTACAATTAAGCATTCGCACAATATCAACATGTGAAATCGATGAAGTAGAAACAGGTACTAAGTACGTGAAGCAAGCACAAACACGTTTTTTATTGATTAATGTATCTCGCGGTCGAGCAACTTCCTGAGCTACACTCTCGAGCTAGAGTTACGCTCTCGAGCGGCCAGGACGAAATCCCCACCGCGTAAAAAACAGGCAGCCCAACTTCCTCCGCAAGAGTCATCCCATCAGCTCATCCGTACGAGTCGGCTTTCCTGCCGAGCACAACGCCCCGAGCTATCTCGGGAACCTACTCGGGGGCCACACGAACCCGGGGTCTCAGGGTCCCGACCGCCGGGAGCAAAACCATGCCGATGTCACCACGGGATGCCTAATGCGACGGACAAAGGCCGCTGCAGTAGTGCGGGTCGAGTATAGTCAGTGTGCCTAGATTTCAGAGATGTCCGACTGCTCGAACATGGGTTACGCGGTTTCAGCGGGAAGGTGAGGAAACGTTGATCGTCTGCTAATGTCCCCCGCCCGCTTTCTATCTCTCCACGCGGAAACGCCACGCATGCGCGCTCGCAATCAATTTGCACGGGAGACATCCACCATTAAATTACACACGCTCTCTGTGGTTTGAGTTGTTTCCTCTCTAATACTGGGCTCTCTAGAAACGACGCGGCTGCCATTGGAAACCGAAGCCGCCGAACAGTGGGGAAATGTGAAACTCAAGAAGTGCAGGTCCCCTCTTGGTTCGCGCGAGGCTCTTCCCCCTGTCGCTTTGTGTTGAACGGCGCACGTCCGCACTCGCCGAAAGCTAACGGCTGGAGGAGGAGGATATCGGGTGACGCGGTGCACGGGTCACAAAGACAGCGAGTGTATTGTGTACTTTCACGATACGGTTCGCTGGCGGCAAAGTTGGTCACATTTTTTATTCTCGTTCCCCGGGCATTGCGGCGAAGCCAAACGGTGCGTTTGGGCGGAGGCTCCGGCGCCCCACGCTGCGTGCAGATGGCGCAAAGAGCGGAGCGAAAACGTTTCTCTATTGCTGCCGTCCATCTTTTCCATCAGCGTATCACGTGAATTCGCGCAGTCAGCTCCTTTGACAGTTACGGCGAGGCTGTCAAAACCACTGTATACACAAACGCCGAAGGAAAAAAATGCAGGAAGAACGCAGTTGCCACAAGTCAGGTCCGATGCCCGCATGCACGCATTAAAAAACTTCACCGCCCACCAACTTGCGATTGCAACGTTAAATATCGTTCCTCAGTTTGTTCGCAGACTAGCGGTACACTCAATTAACCCTCGGGAAAATTTTATCTCCGCGCCATTTGCCTAACTCCCGCTGCAGTTGTCGAACCGAGCTCGCCCTGAACTACTTTCGCCTGGCTTATTCGCGTGTTAGAGGCAGGGTTTAAGCCGCACGTCCGGGAGCTCTGGCTCGTGACGAACACCATTCCCCGAAGTGAAGGAACCCAGGGGTCCAGTGGAGGTGGGAATTGGTAACGTAACGGACGGTTTAATTACATGGTGGTTGCGATACAGTCGTCAAACCAGAGAGAACTCCGGAGCAGCCTCGCGTCCGCCTATAGGGTCCGTTTTCTCCCCTCATGCCACTCCCCGCCAGGGCAGCAAGTGCGCAGCAGCAACCCGCCGCTGCGCCGTGCCAAAGTCCGCCGCGTCGTAGCCAGAAGTGCGTGCGCTGGCCATGGTCCTCCGGCAATTAGGTCATGCCTCTCTCCCTTTCCTGAGCGCTGCCGACCCCACGCACGCACACACGTCCCGTTGGACGCCACGGGCGCGTTGAGACCTGTCTCCGCAGGCGCAGACACGTAGGCGGCGGTTCCGTACTCGTCGTCGCTTGTTTCGCGTAGGCCCCGTCCAGCCAGGCGACGTTCCGGGACCAGATCGCTGACTCGTTTCCGCAGCGTTGAAACTCGGAGTGAAAGGTCGCCGAAAGTTCCGTTTCTTAACAGAAACAAAAGATTCTGCTTTAAACACGCCGCCGCGTCTCCCCAAACAAAGCAAAAGCGAAGAAAGCCCCACCCAACCGGCAACACGCCAACGGGCGCAGCGTGCAGCACCAAGCAGCGCGCGGGCACGACAAAGAAACGCCGGAGCCTAAGAGTACACACTACCTATGCGCCTCCTTAACCCTTAACGAGCGAGGCCTCCAACACGCGCCGGTTGCTTTGTTTGCCATTACGCGTCAAGGGCTGCGTGTACTGCACGGTCGCCTCCTGAACGGGTTCGTCATTAGCAAGGCCAACGCGGAAGCTCGCAGTTGCTGCAAACTGCCCACACTGAGTTTCATTCATTTCTACTTATATACAGACTTGGACGTAGTTCAACTACTCTACTCAAACTACTGTAGTTTAACTACTTTTCCCAGTAACTTGGTAACTTTCAATTACAAATTTATTTGGGTAATTAGTAGTTTAACTTAACTACATTTTTTAGGTAACTTCTACTCAAGTTACTAACTACTTTCGAAATCTAGTGCTAATTTTGCTCACCACAAAAGTTTGAGCGCAGAAATAAAACGCCGGCAGATGAAGTGACATTTCCGAGCAAGGGGCCCCCTCACATTCCGTTCCCACAAGCGTCCTTGGGCCAAGGTGGCGACGAGCAGCGAAAACAGAACACCGGCGCGCACGAACGCAGGAACAGATGCTTAACAAGCCTTGGTCGGGTATTGACCTAATCCGGTAATGCACACAGGCGCCGCACCTCCAGCTGCAACCGTGAAAGACGGGGACACTCCGAGGGTTGTTGTTGTTTTCATGTCTGCCTTTAGTGAGTTCTGACTCAAGCGGTTTGGGGGTCCCACGGGTAGGCGCCACTGGAATGACCTTGCAGCTGGGCACCTGTTCCCATGGTCGCCTCGTCGTCAGCGCATACTCCCTTGCAAAGCCGGACATTCGCGCCCACAAACGCCGACACGGATAATCCGTTCACGGGAGCAACTTCCCGCTTCAAGCTACAACTGTACGAGCGACGATGCTTGTTCACGTAATCCTTCGCGTCCTTCCGATACCGTAGAGGCCGGCAAAGATTGCGAGTCACCCTTGGGAAATCCTTTTGTTGGGCCCGGCGTCAGCGGCAAAGTATACTTCGTTTCATCTTTTGTTCAACCAAAAATATTTTTTCTTCAGTAGCGTACCACTAGCACCGCAACTAAACGCGCAGTCGTCCGGGTGATCTCATGTTCGTGGCGCGAGACCTCAACCCTTGACGGTCAGGTGCACTCGCTCAGCGTACTCTCCGAACGTCGTGGGAATAAAGAGGGGCCAATCATAACAATCTGAACTTGCCGAAGAAAGTAGAAAAAAGGAGGAGAGTTCTTTATCATTTTTTTTATAAAAGACCCTCTAGCCGAGGCAAACCTCACATGTTTCGTCATGGACACCGAAGATGCTGACACTCGCTTTCCTGACCCTGCACAGCTTGTTTCTGAAATTCAGCGCTGCCGTTCCATCCAGCGCGTCGGTGGAACGTCTTTTTAGCTTGGCTGGGAACATCTCTAGGAGGAAAATGGGAAAACTCTCCGATAAGGACTTTGAAAGTCAATTGCTTCGGCGAGCGATTAAACTATTTTGGTGAAAACGCAAGCCATAAAATGACTGCATTTATTTTAGGCTCGCGGGGTTTTCACTGATCAAAACTGCTGTTCATTTTGCTACCACAAAAATACAAAAAGTAACTTCGAAAGTAACTTCAAAGTAACTCGCTACTTTTTACAGTAGTTAGTAGTTTACTCAATTACAATTACGAATGCGTAATTTCTACTCTACTCCAATTACTTTTGGCGTCAATACTCAGTAACTTAACTTAACTACCTTTTTTGAGTAATTTGTACATGTCTGCTTATATATATATATATTTATTTTTTTCGAGGCACTGCCGCGTTCCTTGTTGCCGTGGATCGGTTACGGACCGTCGATTCCCAACTCGCGTCGCAGACACGGTGGCCGCGGATTTGCATATTTTGAAATTACAATGAAACCGCGACCACACTCCGTTCCATTTTACGATGGAGCGCGGCGGACACCACGAGGCCTTCCAGCCAATCAGGCGCTCTGAGCGAATCACGTGACTACACGCCACCCACGGCGTCGCGGCGCTCTTGCCGATGGTCATGTGACACTCTTGTGGCAATGGATTGGCTTGGATGGCTCGCGGCGTCCTCTGCGGTCCGTTGCCTGACAGAGTCGCTCTTCGGCCGCCTTCAATGAGAGAGACCGTACGCAGACGCGGTCGTACGAAAATCCTGGTAACCGTAATATACCCAAAAATAATATTTATACAGTTTCTCGGTTCTACAGCCGAAAAGTGGACTAAATTATCCGGAGGTTGGTCGGGTAAACAAGGTAAGATAGAAGTCGAGGGTAACATGTCGGAACTTCGAACTTTAGTGCCAGCTCAAACATGTTCAGGACCCAAAGTTTTCGTCGTATTCGCTTTTCGGTAAAACCAATAAATAAATAAATACTTGGCACCTGTGCGTGTGTAAGTGAAGGAAAAATGGAGGGAAGGAAATCAATTACTATATTATCAGCCCCACAGGCAATGAGTGCAAAAACGCGCATACACTCCTCACAAACGAAAAAAAAAAATTCGCAACAAATCGAGAGAAACATTTTCGTAGTGGGTATGTTTATACAGCCTCGAAGTTAGTCTACCTTCAACGAGCGACTTGTCTCTCAGCTGTAGATGAGTAATTTACCCTGTGCAGTACAACCGCTAGCCTATGCTCTTTAACATGTATCACGCACTAGTGATACACGACCGCAAGCCTGTGCGATGTTCATCCATATCGAAACGGGTAGGGGCAGGGTATTGAACCCAAGATCCTGGGTTCTGCAGCGCCAGCTTTCGCTCCACGTACTCCGAACTGGTGTGCGCTAAAGCATAGCCTCCTCTATACTCACAAAGCCTGGCAGTTCGATGACGGAGCCATAGAGTGCCCGCTCGCAGATTTAGAGCGCGAGGATCTGGTAGCTCAGTGCATCAAAGAGCCATTTGTCGGGGAACCTGGAGGTCAGCGCACAGCTTTCTCAGCGGCGAGGACCCAAAACACACTTGTTCGCTCAGGAGAAGTGTGTTTCGGCAGTCTCGCCGCAGCGGGGCGCCATGTCACGTGGATCTCCTGTCATCCGTTGTCTGCCGCTCCACCTTTTCCGTTTCGGCGGCCGCTTCTCGTGGCGATCTGCCTGGCTTTTTCAGTATATAGGAGGCTATGACTAAAGTCACTGGATCCTGGGAAAGCAGCGCCCTTCATTACCTTCCCTACCTGCTAGCCGGACACAAACAGATACTAACATACAGACGACCAAAACCTCGCAAGATAATTGGCTAATCTGTCTACATCGCCACGGAAATCGCCATCTCGGTCCATTCAAATCTTCGAAGCTTCCAGGGGGTCGTTCTAAACCAGTCGTGCCAAGGTCACCATGGAGTATCATCGCACTGGAAGCGTTCCTCGCCACTATAAGCGTCTCTGGCACTGTGGATGCAATCGACTTATCAATCGTGCCAGGCACGTAGCCTGCGGGGGAAGGGGGGGGACATGGGGCCCGCCCCCCCCCCCAATCTTCCATTTTTGCTGGGGCCTCCTCTCCCCCTCCTCTCATATAGAATTTTGTAATGGTCGCCCCACCCCCTTCCCCCGAAACCAAATCTTGGCTACGTGACTGAATCTTGCTCATCTCCACGAATACTCTTACAAATATATAGTTCTCGCGTATTTTAAAACAGTAAGCTTATTTTTCAGTGCCTCCAAACACCGACACAGCATCTGATGGTGGTACGAAGATGTACGCTTGTTTCGCCGATGTGTTTATAGCAAAATCTCGGTATACAAGAAACGTCTCCGTAAAGCTACCCGTCACCAGCAAATTTAGATCCGCTCACCAAGAACGGAGGGGACAAGGAGAAATTGCTCATTTCACGGACCAACATGGCGACAGTCAACTTTCCGAGGGGAGGGGGCCGGTCAGGATGGTGACGACCGATGATGGTGTTCGCCCGATGGAAGTCCCCCGGGAAGTCGAATAAGAAAAAAAAACTAAAAGTTGTTCGATCCCGCTGGACACATTACGACGTTGGTAGGTTTATAATGGCCAGTGTGGCCACGTTTATTTTAAAACAAAACGACAAGTCAACGGTAATATACAAAACTTCCAAAATTAAAACCCATACTTTAGTCCCCAGTCTCAAGAGCCGAATTCTCCCTGATCTCAAAAGCCGAATCTCCTCGAGAATCCTCTCGGCAGCCCTTTTCTAGACTCGTAGGGGCCTCCTTTCCCTCCAGAGACGGACCAATCACTTCAAATTTGCCCATTGTCACGTGGTACACTCTTACCCAATGATCAGCGAGCTGTCAACGTGACCCCCTCCGACACCTCAACGGTCAAACCCAAATTCCTTGTAGAGTCACTACATGCTTTCGTCGCCGTCTGGCTGGCGCCACCCAGTTAAGTTATTGCGTCGATTAAAAGCGAAGTTTCTACACTAAGCGGCGAAATACACCGGGCACAAGCACACCCGCTTAAAAGCCACAAGTGCGGACAGAAGCCCAAGACACGGGTGTTCCGCCGCGCCCCAAACTGAAACCCAATCCGTTTGTTAACGACCGGGGTCCGACTCTTCTCCACCGAGCCCCGCGGCTGCTCGAAGCCCCCGCGCGTGAGAGGACAAGACGACTCCTCGTTCATGCTCTCACTCCCTGCCGCGGGTCTGCGAGCAAACGCCCAAAAATGTGGACACAAACATAGGCAGATAAAGAAAAAACAATGCCGACGCAACTGTAGAAAGATAGACTTTTCTAAAACAAATCTTACTTATTTCAAACAAAATCCTTCGTTACTTAACAGCGACCGTACGCGGAAACTTGGCGTTACTTTCCCAGCATCCAGTGACTTTAGTGTGCGCTAGACCACTCGGCCACCGATCCTCCCACCATAAATCGACCCCACGCACATAGAGATGTTTTCTCGTTTTCTTCCGTTCTCAGTCACGTGAGTCCCGTCATTTGCATGCGGGACAGAAGAAAAAAAAAACAATAAATAGAACATTTCGACCGGAAATATGCGAGAAGGTGTAGGTGGGGTAAAAGGAGACTGTGTGACAATCACGGATTTTCCGGTAACACACTCTAGCGACGTGGAGAGATAAAAACGATGTCTTAACGCAGTGGTTCTCAACCATCGATGTTTCGAGGACCCCTTGTGGATCGGCGGAGAGAATGGAGGACTCCGTTCGTGGGGGAGGGGAGGGGGAAGGTATAGGTTAAATATAATAAGGATATAAAACATGGATTTAACTAAGGGATAATGTGAAGCAGAGTTACCTCATTGATATACACACAAAAAAACTCGCGCGAAAACAAAAAAAAAATCCTTCACGATTTAAAAAATATACAACTTTTATTGCCGGGCTTTACTGATGTGGCAGGGCTTCGCGGATCCCTAGAATGCCTTCGCGAACCCCAAAGGGTCCGCGCACCCCGATTTGAGAACCACTGTCTTAACGCATAGGAGAAGTGACGACATTCAATATGGTTGCGCCCTTGTAGAAAAGGTGTATACACACCCAAAGAGACTCCCGCGGCATTCGAGTCATCAACCACGCCCCATTTCACCTCAGCATTTCAATAAAAAGAAGAAAAACTAGTAGAGCCAGAACCGGGAAGTGAGCTGTCTCGATTTGACAGGTGCGACAGAGTGGGGGTGAAAACAGCACGCGGTGGGCGGTGGCTCGAGCCCCGACAGTCCGACACCAAATGCGGCCTGCCCTTGCACTTGACCGCCCTCGCGGCATTGTCCGTGGCCACGACAGAGAGTGGCTAATGGCGATCCGATGCTAGGCAGCACGCGACCGCCTAGAAAACAAAACGATCTCATCGGTTCCACGCGCACGGACCGAGAAACAAACGCGCGCGGAGTGCTCCATCGGGGAGCTAAAGCCGTCTCGCAGACCCGGTGGCATACCCGAAGCTTGTCACGCTCTCTCGAAACATCTCACGAACGTGAGCGCGAATCAGCCGTAGCGTGACGGTGCGACGTCGGGTTGCAGCTGAGGCGACATGTGGAGGCAGCTTATAAGTGCGGAGAGACTGGGAGCGATGACAAAAGGCGGACCCCGGTCTGAATGTGAAGATGAACGGAGCTAGAGCCTCGCTGCTGGTGCTCCTGCTGGGAGCGGCACTACTGGCGATCGTGGTCTGCGACGCACAAGGTAACCAACCGACAACCAGACTGCGCGTCACTCTCGCGTTTTACAGCTGTCCATAACGTAATATACACGAGCAATCGCCACATATCTGGGTACGATTGCTCGTGCCTTACTAGACAAACATTTGCAGTCT
>JAZHYW010025748.1:0-26037 GCA_037355805.1 Ixodes ricinus | reverse complement strand
GCCTAGCAGGATTATACTACCTTGTATGTCTATTTATTCTTTGATATTTTTTCTCCGAATAAATGTCTCGTTTGGAATAAATCACTGTATTATCGTGCAAGCGAAAGAAGTGTGCCTTGGTACGCGCGTTTAAAAAAATGCGAATCCGGTTCCGCCAAGACTCTAGTTTGCGAACAGAGATTTGCGTCGGCAGCCAGACCGAGTAGCGAGGAATGTGTGCCACACCACACAATTGTCATCTGCAGTGGCTCAGATAAAGAAAAGCTCAATCACCCGGACCGATGCTGATCGGGGCGGACATCCTCCGATTTTTCCCTGACTTTTGCAGGCTCGTCAAATTCCCTGACAATTTCCGGTTGTCCATGTTTTCCAGGTCGGTAGACATTCAGTGTAACGTTTACTTCAACACACGAGTTTGCCAGTTCGCATGCGAGGGAATCATTCGCTAATTCGGAACGACGACTAAAATGGCAGCTGACAAGCCCTTCCTGAACGTGATGCTGCCTTTGGCGGGCACAACCACCTGCAGCGTCCCCACAAAGTTAACTTTGGCAAGCTCGCAATCACAGGCGCCTGCCCAATATGGATAGAGACCACGAGTGGTCAAATCGTCCGGTTACCAAGATAGAAACCTCAAGGGAAGCAGAAGCAGTCCTATATTAGAGTAAAAACACTTAAATCGTATTCATTGACCTCCAGGATCACGAATATCGAGATTATATTCCAATTTGATGCACAGGGGTTTCAGAAAATCATTTTCAAAGCATCATTGAAGAGCCTCCTTCCCGGAGCGTTATGTCATAAAAAGAGTTTTCGGAATCTCTTCTTTCGCGCATCTTCAGCACCTATCAAAACTATCCAAGCGCACTCTCGCTATCTTCAAAAAAGGTCAGAAAAAGACGTCACGACTGGTGTCAGTGCGGGGGAATATAGCTGGCAAGCTCGGAATTGCACGCGCTGCCCACACGAGCGACACGCGCTTGGCGGCCGAAAGACCCTTTTGTGACGTAACGACTGGTCGGAGGTTTTTCGTGCTTTCTCGCGTTTAGTTCCATCTTCGCGGTTAAAACGAGCGTTATTTTCAGATTCACGAGATAAGAATACTCTAAAATTCACTCTAACTGGAAGGCACGTGAGCGAGCGAGTAGCTTTACAGTGCCCGTTCTCTACTCAGATACTCGTCCAAATGACGAGTTTACAGTTAAGGCGACCGTTTGAAGCGCTTCACGTAACGTGCGTCAAATGAGCTACCCGCGTCGCCGACGTAACGTTATCTTCAACCAAAGCAAACGACATCAGTCCTCCAAAAATGACAAACTGGCCCAGCGAGGAATTCGTCCACTTGTACTGAAATCCTCGGTCGCGTGGCGGCTAAGGCCGCCGTCACACTGCTCATACGTCATGCAAGAGACACAATGTTCACTGAAAGCACTGTAACAAAATTATCAGTGGGGACGCCAAAGCATGTTCCAGGCAGCTTCATACATTTACGTGAACGCGTCTCAGACAGCGTCTGCACACTGTCTTTTGTATCGTGTATCAGCGATGTGTTCGCGGGATAAAAAACAGTTTTCGAGCGGGGGCCCGAAAACACGAGCCTGGAAAGGCGAATGGCGTGCACTTAGATTCGAGGTCAGGAAAGCCTTCCCAAATAGACCGGGACGCCTTCGACTAGTGGAGGAGGCGCGCGTGTCGTCGTCGGGCGCGTCCCAGTCAGCCTGATCAAGCACGTGCTGAAATCCGATGATGGCGTCCTCGCGTGAGAGGGAGGTCAGGTGTGGCTCCCACTGACGTCGCGCTGCAACGTCGCAGCTGGGACGACGCAGTCCCAGCGTGAACGCCGCACGCAACCTTTCGATGCGGCGGTGTATAAGAGCGGCCGGCATCGAATGCGGCGAGTGTGATTCGAAATCAGCCAAGATGCAAGCCTGGACTCTCATCTGCCTCAGCCTTCTGTTGCTCGCCACCGTGGTGTACTGCTATGAAAACGGTGAGCTAAGTCGGGTTCACGGGATCTGGTTATATGGCGCGGCCGGATAGGAAGACGAATGCAGTTGGACGGATGATAGACAGCAGAGAGTTTGAGCAGATCGTGTTTTCAGGCCACGCTCTTTGCAAGCGGGAGCTCGCGCTGCCACTTCGATGCACGCTCTGAAGCGCGGGCCCGTAGCGGTATCCGGGCCTTTGAAAACGGTCTACTAAAACTCCCCAGTAACTCTGCGAATGGGAACGATTTGTGAGCTATGTCTTCGATTCGAAGAGCAAATTTTCGTTCGTTTCTACTCTTTAATCGATTTGGCTTATGGCGAAGAAAACGACCCAAGACTCTCGATGCTGCTTGAAAGCAATAGCAAAGCCCTGCGTTGCCCCTCAACAGAGTTTTCTGTGGGTTTCCTCTCAGCTGAGCCTACTTTGGCTGCCGATATTTTGCACGTCCTACGATGAAGTTCCGCCAGAGGTAGAACCGACAAGACAATTAATCAACCAACAAAATAAAAATACAGGCCTAATTAACTATATCAAACAACACGCCTTATTTTGTTTCCTTTCATAAGATGCAACGCATCTCCGGAAACGACAAAGCGGTAAAACTAAATAAATAATAACACCCGCATTATTTTATTTTAGCTGCGTGTCCGCGATAATCAGCTAACAGGAGATTGCGAGAATCGGGAGAGCAACCATTAACCTGGCAGTTTAATGGACCGCAATGATCGATTACGCCACGCTTTATAGTCACACGCGATGGCTCGGATTTGGGGCTGTTCCGGAGTCCACCGTGTTGAACACGCAGTAAAATGCTCCAACATGCCATAGCCTGCGCGATCAATTGCAAACAACCGACCTCACGCTTTGCCCTCCCACAATCCATCACAGGGAAAACATTTGCGAAAGACGAACAGTCATGATGACAAGCCGCCAAGAGCACGCCAAGCACAACTGTACAGCGCCCGGGCTAAATGGGTCGAAGCAGAGGGATCGAACCCATTACATACACGGGGTGCGCTTAGAGTAAAGGCTCTCCGTTTCCCGATTCTCTCGTGTTCAAAAAAACAAAACAAAAAAACCCAGCGTTTTTATTTTTTAATTTTTTTAGCTATCTAAACTAAACACGTTTTCAAGACAGCCAATCTTTACTCTCTCCCGCATGCTATCTATTATCTCTAAATTCAAACCATCTGTTGAGAAAAAGGGAAATAAAAGCGATGCCAAAACCAGCGTCAAAAATTTCACGCGCACTTCGGTGGGGTGCCGTCACACGTTGTATGAAACCTGCAAGTTAAACAAACAAACAAAAAAAAAGAAAAAAAATGCGCGTTTTTTTTGCTTTTTTTTTTGCAGACGTGAGTTTAGTATGCAATTATTTCACATCCTCAAACTAACCGGTTACATAAATTAATCGCGATTAAAGCGTTAATCGATTAATCGGTAGGCTAATCGATCAAATGCCAAGCCCTAATTGCCTCATGACAACATCTGACGTCACGTGTTGAGTATTTCCAGTAGAGCCCCTCCTCCCAGACCAAATTTTTAACTTTAGTAAACTCGCAAAAAGAAAACAAAATATAAAAAATATATATATATATATTTTTGATTTCAGTCATTATATTAGAAGTGCCTACTAATGTGTTGAATCAATTTTGAGGCAAATCAGTGACAATCATTCTTTCATCGAACGCAGAGGCGATCGTTACAAATTCGAAAATGCGGCTTTCTGAGCTGACAGCCTTCTCCTATGTCGCAGACTGTCTTAACGTGTCTGGAGGACGGAAATTTGTTTCCCGCGATTTCAGACAAACCTTCGGATGAATGGCAACTATGATGTTAAGAATCAAGACGGCCGAACTGTCGTTACACTAAAGCCTAACCATTTTAATGGCTCTGGTGGAACCTACTTTAGGTAAACGGAGAAACAAAAAAATCTGTTTTCATGCATCCTAGGATTCTATACGAACTTATTTAGCGCGCCGCCGTGATAAACGAGCTTTCTTTTCTTTTCTTTTTTTTATTTATTTTCCCCTTGAGAGAAGGAAATCCTCAAAGATTACATTATTTGTTTCGAGCTAATAAAAATGGGCCTCGAAGCTGTCGAGTGGGGAACTGAAAACGCGTGCTTGGACAGCTATAACTATATATTTACTTTAGCAACTCGTACTGCCCTGTGATAAATTTTATAAGTTATGGGCTATTCTCTCAAAACTCCGAGAAGCTCTTTCCAACGCGGTCAGTCAAATTATCCGAGGTTAAGAAGGTGACTGATGAATCCGTGAAAAAAAAATGTGATAAATTCGAGTTGTTTTTATTTTTATTTCTTAATAAATTAGATTTATTTCGTTTCTACGGAAATGTAAGCACTCGCTGTGCAGTGCCAGATACAACGACAACTGGATAAGCTTACCAAATATTTACTATAAAAAAAGGCGCAGCCGGCTTCATTTTTATATATGAAGGCTACGGATACGGGTCGTTTTTCTCTGTCGCAAACCTTACTGGATACAAAAAAAAAATCTAGTATTAAAATAAAGAAAAGAAAGCTAATCCACAAGAACAAATCAATCTGGCGACTTGAAAAAGCGGCTCGCTCGCTTTTCGCACGTTTGAACTTTGCAGTTGCAAAGTTCAAACATGTGAGAGCAACTTTGCTCTCACGTGCAGCGAAGCGCTGACGCAGCGCTGTTCACGTGCAGTCGTCTACTTATCGTCTGCCATGAGCAACAGTTTTGACGGTGCGATACAAAGCTGGTGAACGCTCCCTCCCGTCAGCACGCGCTTGGCGCAAAGTCAGCGCTATGCTTGTAGCGCTCCGCTGCATGTGTGGACAGGCCTTTAAGCACTTAAACTGCTCGTGAAGCGCATACAAATGATAAGGTGTTTGCTGCTGCGGACGTGATGAGAGAATTAACCGCGGAAACGCTTCAACCATGTTCAAAGCACGTATGCTTCGTACATTTGTATGCTTCGAAGATTTATGCCGACAGCTTTGTTGCGACCAATACGGGAAGACGGTAAGGAAGAAGCATGCCTCAGTCAGTGTTTGCAGACTGACTCTGCGATGCACACTGTCATACTGCGATGTATTCGCAGCGCGACCGCGGCTTTCCAGTTGCTAATCTGACCACCGTTGTCCCTGTCTGACCCGCGCAGATGACACGGAGAACTTGGTGAGCGCCGTAGGCAGCGCCGCCCAGCAGCTCTCCCGACAGCGGCGCTCGGAAGACAGCGACCAGGAAGAGGGAGAGGGCGGAGGGAAGGCAGGCGGAAAGGGCAAAGGGAAGGGCAAGGGAAAGGGAAAAGGGAAGGGCAGGGGAAGACCAGATGGAGCAGGAAAACCCGGCGGAGCAGGCGGAGCTGAGTGAGTCCTTGCAAGGATCCGGACGAGATACACTCCTGACGCAACACCGACGGGGAACTCCAGAACGACGGGAAAGTGCATCTGGAAATAGAATCCTTCAAATATAGATCACTCGTTCATTTTCGAACTCCTCGTCGCCTCGTGTAATAAAGGAACGAATACGAGTATGACTAATTACTGAAACGTAACACCTAATTATACCGAACGCTGGTCGTTTTCCCAAATGGCTGATTTCGGGAAATTCACAGCGTTTAGCAACCAATACACCATCAACTGCTTTCTTTTTCTTTTTTTTCTTGTGCGATGCGTATTTCACGCAGGAACGACTTGGTCACGCTTTCGTGAAACACCCTGTAGATAGACTGCAGTGACGTGATTCGGCCAGCATCGATGGTGCTCGGTCGGCGTGCCATGGGCGTTGCCATTAATGAGGTAATTCTACTCCACCGAACTGGTACAGTGAAGCAGGCATTACGTATATGCCCCAGCAACAGGAATACGCAGTACTGCTAGGAGGTACACAAGACGCACTGATTGGCGTGCACGTCTTTTTCGGCGGACGTGGAGACTACCGGCGCAAAGCAGGCTTGATGAGAGCGGCGCGGCTGCTTGAAAAGTTGGCAATTTCGCCAGAACCCTATGTACCGCTCCTATAGTGTTCCGTCGGATCATACGAAGGCCTATCCTACCACGGATGGCGTGGCATTTTCAGTCTCCTAGCTGTCATCCAAGGATCTGTGTCGAGTGAGGAAAGCGATTTTTCGACTTTCAAACAAATACGTGGAACAGCCTTTCCTCCCGTGAACCTAGCTCACAAATGGTACCACGTTGCAAACTGTTTCACATGGGAGAAAACAGCCTGCGACAAGAATTACAGTCATCAGCGTCATGGACGTTCGGAAAGGGGACGACGATGACATCTCTGTGGCGTCACACAGGCAATAATAAAGGGGGAGGGGGGAGAATAATATTAAACGCTTTTCAATAATAAAAAAAACGGTCAGGCGGTGTATACGACACGGCCGCAAGCTTTGGGCGTGACAACGTCTACTTGCCGAGTCTAGTCAAATGAAACGCATGTATCGAATGTAACAAATTTATCTCTAAATCACGGAATAAATGAAATGAAACAATTATAAATGAAACACATTTATTTGTTAGTCACAAAATCAATCACGAAATCAATCGAGATGCGATGCGTATCACAACATGGCGGCGCGGGTGGCGTCACGTCAGCGTCGGACCTACTACGATCATCTAGTTCGGTGCACATCTCTCGAACATATAGAAAGATATCGATGATCCTTTCACCGCCATGTTTGAATTGATGAGGTTTATATATCAGGTGTGATCAAAAAGTTCTGAGACTGTTTTTGTAGCGCAACAAGAGAGGGCATCACAGTGATGCGCGCGCAGCAGTCGAAGGAAAGGACCTTCGTGTCTCGTTATATCGAAGGCCGTCGCTGTGTGAACGTTTGGAGCTGCGCTACACGAGTTACTGTGGCCACGTGCACAATGGTGATTTCACCATAGACTGCAAACCAGAGAGAGAGCAGACATCAATTCTGCGTGAAACTCGGCAAATATAAAACAGAGACCTTTACAACAATTCAGCGGGCTTGTGTCAAAAAAAAAGTAATAGTGAAGAAAAGGAAGACGAAGAGTGGTAGGGCGACCTTATCCGACCTCTCCCCTTGACTTCAGTGACGTTCTGCCATTCTTGAGGCGCGAGTGCCACTCAAAACACCTCGCACACCTCGCTGCTTTTTGACATAAGCCTTCTAAATCATTTCAGAGGTCTCTGTTTTAGACCTGCCGAGTTTGAAGTAAAATTGATGTTCGCTCTCGCTTCGGTCTGCACTCTATGGAAAGGTCACCATTACGCTCGTGCATGTACTCAAGTAAACTCGTGTAGCGCAGTTCCAAATGTTCACAGAGTGTTGCCCTTGGGCATAATGGCGCAGGAAGTACCCTGCCTTCGACTGCTTCGCGCGCATCACTGTGCTGACCTCGCTTCCTATGCTACAATATCAGTCTCGGAACTTTTGGACATTTCAGCGATACGAGTAGAATAGGAACGAAGACAGAGGCTCGACGGTCAATTTTAGGCTTGCGTTTCTTTTTCTTTTTTCTTTCTTTTTTTTTTTACTTGTACGCGTGACGTGGAGGAATGATGGCAGGAACAAATCAATCGAACGACACGTCCGCCAGCAACAGCGAGTCAAACTGTAGTGCGCACGCACTCGGACGGCTCATCAAAAGCACCTTTGACACGAGTAAGGCATCGAGTTAAGGATAGTAGCTAGTAGCTACAGAACGATACGAGAAGAATCGTTTTCTGTTTTATAGTCGCAGAGCAGTAGGTTGCAGTTTATGAAGACTGTTTTTGTTGCACAATGGTTCCGTACCTACGTCCCTTCGGGTGAGCCTTTGTCACGCCAAAACAAATCACAAAAGGTACAACAATAACCTTTAGACACGTACAGACGTACTCTGCGCTCTTTTAGTCGGAGTCATTTAACTCAACAGTTCACTATCTGTGAAAAAGAAAAAAAAAGTATTCACATAAACTGCACGCATCTACACACATAAAAACGAAGTTTCAATCACCGGTAATTCCTCTGACAGCTCAAGTTAAGTGATGCGGGTTTCCTCACCTCTCCAATTGTCTCACTTTAGGCGTCTCAGCAAGCGTATCATTCAAAAACCAGAAGCTCCTGACATAGATGTCGTATAGCAGGGCTCGCTTACCCGTCGGAACAGCGCAGTTTTCCACGTAACCTGCTTTGCATAGAATGAACTCGCGCAGGAGGTCCCACCATTAGTTTGTTCGGCACGGCGTGACGACGAGGCAGACACGTCGAGCGACGCGGGATTGGGCTCCGCTCGCAAAGTGACAAGGCAGGGTGCGGAACGCCTGCTCAGAAATTAAGCCGCAGTATAACGACTCCAGAGAGTGAAAATAAAAAAAATAAATAAAAATAGTAAATTAAAAAAAATGGTAGACGGCGGAGGTTTTTGTTGAGACGGGTAACTCTCTGGCTGAAAACTGTGGTTAATAATGTGGTTAAAAATAAACGATATAGTCCCCTTCTTAAACGCATCGATAGATCTTGATTCTTATTAACTTTCCTTAATCTCAGTCTCTTCGGCCACCATGGCCTCGTTCAAGCGCAGCCTTCGCACTACGTAGCTGATCCCAGCTGATGCTGTGATCAACAACCGAGAGCGAGTATTTTGTCTCCCCAGCCAAGGGCGCGGACGAGCGCCTGTGCCCTCAAACTGTTAAGAAATATTAGGAAGGTCAAGAGGGAAACAGAACAGAAGTAACACAAGAGAGTGCCCACGAAACCGCTTTCAATCCCTGGCTCCACCTGGCGGAAAACTGGGTTGGACGATTCTGAGAATGAAACAATGTGCGCAATCAAAAAAATATTAAAAAGAAAAGGCATTTGAACGAGCTTGGGAGTTAAAGTTGAACCACAATGGGCACACAAGGGGCTTGGGGAAAGCCCAATCTAGGTCGCCGCACGTCCAGAAAGCCAGCAGGATCTAGCTTGCTTGGCCGAGGGAGAGTTCACGCTCACTTGAAAACGTGCTCCGGCATTTTCATACCAGAACCCCTGATCCGATGATTTCCGAAAATGGTTTATTGTGACCGTACCAAGCGTTGGCGTCACAATTTTCCGCCGGCGGAACCACTCTAGCATCAGACAAAGGGTGTAAAATCCAGATGACAACACCAGCACTTTCCTAGCTTCAAGCAAAACGTGCCAGTCAAAAACAACTGAAAAAAAATAAAAGGAAACGGACAGGAGGACACCTAAAGGTGGGCGCACTTGGGTCTATGCGCTTGGTTTTTTTTTTTTTGTTGGCATTCGGAGACAGCGTTTTGCTCGTGCCTTGTTTCCTGTCCTCTGTTTGGTCGCTTACCTCCAAGTCTGCAATCGGTTCAGTTTTGCCCTAAAGTCTGACGATCCCTAGTTCCGTAGATTGTTCCGGCGACAAGTATTTTCGAAGGTTGAAAAATGTATCTGAGATATTGAGTACAAGGTAGTAGTGAGAAATATAATTAAGATAGAGTACTAGATACTGTAGACGAAATGTATATTCAAGATACCAAAATACTACCAAAAGTGTTTAGAATACAGTATATCGGTTAGAGTATTTAAGATGCGCACGAGTCTGACACACACATAAAAACGCCACCCCGCTCGACGGCGACAGGAAAACTCGTTCGCTCATACGCACAGCCGGCGTTGGCAAGCAGCTTCTCGTGCCCAGAGGTTCCAGCCGAACAGCCGCTGAGAGCATACGTGTGTCCACAGGACGTTGCAAAGGAAGGAAGGAGACGAAAGACGCCACCGAAAAATCTCAAACGTAGGCACTGCGTGCGCGGGAGACCCCGACCTAAACAAATCTGCGTCGTCGCGCACACCATGTGCTGCAGGAATAAGGCCCGCGCGCCTTTGCAGGAGGCCGGAGCAACAGAAGCCGCCGTGTTTGCCTTGGATCGGGCGGAAGAGCGTCGCGCCATTTGCCCCTCTGCTTCCGCTCTTCCTCCCACGCAGAGTGACGTCTGCCGGAGCGTCTCGCAGGGCCCACTCACAACACGAAGCCGTCCTCATCCTGGTTAGCGCCGCGCATGCGCAGAGAGCTGAGAGAGGAGGAGAGCTGGAGAGGGCAAACAAAACGGGAAGGATAGGGAGGATGCGGAGCAGCAGGCGGGCGGATGGTGCGAAGAAGAGGGGAAAGATGGCGGGGAGGTTGAAAGGATGCCTGCTTAGCGGTGGGTTCTACTCTACCACGGTCCCGAGGATAGCAACAGGCGACGACGTTGCGGTCTCTCCCTTCTCTCTCTCTCTCTCTTAATACTTTTGGGGAGAAGGAACCGTCTGAGCAAACTTTATATCGAACAGCTGCGAGTTCCGTTTCCTCCGGAACACGACAGAGATTAGACGAGAAGCTTCGGAGGTATTTACACAGGGGTCTGTTGATTCTTTGCCGCGCCGCTCGTTGCTCAACTGGCTGAAACGCCGTAACAGCATATACCGCTAAGATGTCTCGGTGTTCAATAACCCGCGGCCGCTTCCTGCTGTTGTAACCAGGGGTGTCGAACCGGAACCGGAA
Organism: Ixodes ricinus; assembly: GCA_037355805.1. NCBI lineage: Eukaryota > Metazoa > Arthropoda > Arachnida > Ixodida > Ixodidae > Ixodes > Ixodes ricinus. The sequence goes on along the minus strand of JAZHYW010025748.1, from coordinate 15,554 downwards.
CCGAACCGAAAACCGGAACCGAACCGTTATTTTTTTGCCGAACCGGAACTGAACCGAACCGAAATGTTCGCCGACATCTTAGAACTGAACCGGAACTGAACCGGAAAAGAAGATAACACTACCCGGTTCAAAACATTTCACGATAATTCTTTTCCTCTTTTTTTTTTTAGTATAACAAAATGAACTTTTGAGAATAAAATTTGGCAGCTGCATTTCTATGTATTGATCAAATCGCTATATACAAAATTGCAATGCATGAGAAACTGTGGGTTTTGGTGTCGCTTTTGTATTCGCACGTGACGTCATGGTGTCAAGACATGCTGTCAAGTAATGTCACGTCATGTGGCCCAGTGACGTCACGTGGCGTCATCACGTGACTCACTGCGTCAAGTCAAATTAAATTGAGAAAGTCACTAGATGTATTAGCGTTGTTGACACCGTGACGTCACATGACATCACGACTTCGCACTGCGAGTCACATAATACCATGACGTACTCGACTGTCATAAGGCAGAGTCGAGTGCTCGGGTTCATGACAACCAGCATCGCCAAACATTCGAGTAATGGCTCGTGTTCAATCAAAGATGAGAATAGCCGAACTCTAACAATGTCTGTGCTGCCTATGCAATGTCCATATGCTCTACGCTTTGCCAACCCCAGCACATGTCTATGACAAACACTGACGGCATATAATTAGCGTCCGCTCACGTGGCCGCTTGTTCTAATTGAGAGTTGAAGAGGGGGATGCTGTTTCTTTCCTTTCATTCTTTCTGCGTCTGCTATTGACGTGGAGAGAAAAACTAATGGGTGTTTTTGCAAGTTATCAACGTCATGGAATAGTTCTTAAAGGTATTTAGTGAAAGTTCAAAAATTGTTGCATGACTAATTTCACGTGTAAACATCATTGAGGCACCCAAACATGTTTTCGTTGTTGCTGAATTAGCTCAGAAAGTTGTCCACAAGAATATAAGCATTGAAAGGACTAAATGTGACTTACTAATCCCACGTTATTTAGAACTACAAGTGTGTACCCTTGAAAAGAAAGATCCTAGTGGCCTCAGAGTGACAGCCGGATGTTGGCAGCCGCTCTGAGCCTCACAGGAGTGTTGTTCTCAAGTTCTTCCCCAACCATCGACCACCTTCGTATTTTGTTCAACCTTCGCAGTTTTGGGGTGCAAAATAAAAGCAATGGAGGATTACTGTTAACAAGTGACACAAGTATAATTGTCAAACAATCGGAGGAGAGAGTCCCCCAGAAATAAAAAGTATTCTCTGGAGGAGCAGCAAAAAACAAAACAAGAAATAAAAAAGAGGGCGGGAAGAAGAAGAGGAAAGGCGGTAGTTAAAAAAAACAAAATACATACTTTTGTACATGTTTTTTTACCTCACATCTTCGGCAGAGGCCAGAAAGCGTGGCCCCGGAAACTACTTTGTTTGCAAAAACACCCTCGGCAGAAAGAGCATTCTTGTGATGCCTGAAGCTCGCGCCGTTCAATACGACGCTGCATCAAACAAGAATAGTTTGTATCTCTCAAATACATGGCTTGCATTGAGTGCGACCTTATGCAGCATGCATTTTGCACCACCGGATTTGATTATTTCTCAGCAACAAGAAATCACAATGACCACCAGCATATAGTGCGATGACGTCACGTGCAAACCATGTTAAACAGTTCAGTCTCCTGGTGAAATGCGATGTTCGCAACACTAGCAAAAGTAAATCTCAGGTTGTAAAGTTGTGCAGCATATATAGCAGTCTCGCAATGGTATACAGCAGCCTAATAAAATGTTAAAGCGCATGACTGATAAAGCACAAAGTTGTAAAGTGAGGGCATAAGACAAGTTCTCGTAAAACCGGATATAACGTTAGCCTCCCGAGGCCGTACTTCTATTTTTAAGTAAGGCATTGTTTATCTGATTCTTTTGAATAATACCATTTATTATCTTTTTGTTTGTGCACATTTCATGTATTTGCCTTCAGATCTATCATGTGAGCATAAAGTATTTTTTTTTTTGCATACTCCGCGATCCGGTTCTTCACACTGCCAAGCAGCGAAAAAAAAGCACGTTTCCGCACACTCAACAGGTGGCGTATTTTCGCGTGTCGTTCTTCCGTGTCGGTTTCAAGAGGTTATGTGAACTTTAAGCAGTAAAAATTAATGATGATAATAAAATATATTTAATTACTGACTGAAGATCTGGCAACATAAATAAAGGGCCGGTCATCTTAAATATATACATCTTAGGCAGAGTTGTACACGTTCCTCAAAAAAAAAGGAACGAAAAATCGTTTCTCGTTCCTTCTGATTATTGGAACGGGTTCACGTTACATGTTCCATATGTGAAAAAGGAACTCGTTCCTGTTACAATTAGAAAAAATGGAACGTATCGTTGCATATACGTTACATTTGTATTTTGCGGATTACAGTATTTAGTTAGATCGAGGGAAGCTTATTTTTTATATATATTCCATTAAATGGGACGATACGAATTTGAATGCCGTGAGAAAAAAGCAACAGGAGAAATAAAAAACAAGCGGAAGCGAGGTTTCATTTGCCGATATATTCACCTTTAAAAATCTCAGCTTTTAATCATATTCATGTTTGTGGTGGGCGATTCAGACGAGCCAAATGTACTGTTACTCCACCTTGCAAGAGCGTTTTACAACAACCTTACACGTTTCATCCTCACAAAGTCACTTGTTAGAACATATCAGTTGCTTCTCGATGTTGCTGTCCGCAAGACGAGCAAGTGAAGAAGAGGGTAAGGCTTTTGGAAGGTCAGTCTTCTAAACTACAAGTCCTTCTTCACGAAGGTTGGATTGGTTAGTTTCAAGGTGAGGAGAAAGGAATAAAGATTAATTTTTGTGTATCTTTTAAGTGACCATTGTTCGGGATACAAGGGCGTGCTCGATGTCTGGTAACCTGTTCTTTTGTTGTGACTGTAGGTCTCTTTGTGGAAGTTCAGTGATGGCTGTGGTGGGCCTTAAATTTCTGGTTGTATGAGAATTCTTGGAATCAAAGAAAGTAGCTGAGTTTTAAAAGTCCCTCCTTCTGTGTCTTTTCTTTCGACTAAAATTTTTGCTTTTGTACCCCCGTCTCAGGCACTGAAAAAACAATCCATGTCCACTAGCTCTCCTGCACCCGACCGTTACCGAGAGAGGACCAAAGAAAATAAACTCCAAGAAGTAACCAAAACGTTAACGAGATCCTGCTCTTCTTAAAGTTATTGTTTTTATACTTTCAGAATTTCCCTCTTAGAAATAAAATAAAAATTATCCCACTAGACAAAAAAAAGGAACGCCGGTCCTTTTTCCGTTTTAGTAAAAATGTAACGCGTTCCCGTTCCAGTTCCACCGATGCAAAATGGAACGCGCGGCGTTCCTTCGTTCCTCCTAAAAGGAACGCCGTTTCTGTACAACACTGATCTTAGGTAAATCATGCAACCCCCAAATTATCTGAAGATGCTCTACCAACCGTTTTCGGCGTTTATATCCTCGGTAGGCACGTGTGTAAGTGATTTGGGACAGCCTTAAACAAATGTATGGTTTTAAACCTGATTTAAATAACTATGTGTTCCTGGCACACATATAACTTCAAAAACATATAGAAGTCTTATTTATTGTTTTATGTGATGAACAGCAATGTTATGTGTATGTGGGTTGGACAAAACAAAGTATGCAGGGGCGTGTGGCGGAACTATGACAATTACGCACGCAGACGGTCAGAAAGCAACCGGTTAAGTAGTTGCTATGTAGAGTAGAGTATGAAATACTACTTCGTTCTATTTGACGAAAAATCATCAATTAGCAAGGGCGTTGCTTCTTCAGAAATTTAACTGACCGGAATCTAGTCAAAAACAAGCCTCAACAGGCAAGCTTGAATACTTTATCCTTAAGGTCCGTTCACACTCTTGCGACCGAGTACGACCGAGACCAGATCGGTTTTAGCTCTTGCGATTTCTTAAGACAGGATGCGCTACAGCGGAGCTGGTCCTAAGAGATCGCAAGAGGCTTAAAAACCGGTCTGGTCTCTCTCGGTCGTACTCGGTCGCAAGAGTGTGAACGGGCATTTAGAGTTACGTGTTTTCGGAGTTTATTTTTCGTCAAATTCGGAGGGCGTTTTTCGGAATTTATTTTTTGCCGAAGCTTCAGACTTTATATTTGTCTTCATTCTCAATTCTCCGAAATTCGGAGTTTAATTTCGGAGTGTTTCCTATTTAAAATAAATATATAAATAATAACGGGATGTAAACGTAAGCCAGATATAAACTAAAACGCGCTTGTACCAATTAAAATTTCTTCAGTTGAATTTGGCGTTGGTGCCATTGCCATTGGCAATACTGATTTGTCCCACGACAAACGTCGCACACAAGTGTTGCTTCGATAGTCGTCGATACCTTAAAATCAATGAATTCCCGGAGGTAGTCGCTAGGAAGCTCGTAGTCATCCCATCCCTATTCCGTCAATCTAGCCCACGGCCGCGCGAGGCGGAGTGGTTAAGGATGTAATAGGGAAGTTTCAACTGCCCCTCTTCCCTACTCTGTACGATCTCTATGGTCCATAGCTTTCACTGTTGCAAAAACATACCCTCTCCTTTCTCTAAATCACAAATCGCGTGGCCCAAGCTGGAAACCAAAATGAGTGTTTTTTGTCGGGACCCGAATGTACAACGACTTGTTGCCCTGAGTCAAACTAGACGATATAATTGGTAAGACCGCTTCTGACAACGGTCAGAGATCCGAAATATAATTATAATGGCATTTTCCCAGGTTTATTGACCCTGCAATGCTCAAACTGTAAAAAATTGCTCAAATTGTAAAAAAAAAGTATTGCGGGGGGGGGGGGGAGGGAGTGACATTGGCACATAAAAATTCGGAGTTTATCGGATAAATCAGAATTGACAAAAATTTTACCCGTGGGTGTTTTTCGCAGTTTTTCGAATTTATCCGAAAAAACGGGACACTATAATTTATCCTGTATAAGAAAATGTTCCCTTGGGTACGCGCTCTTTTAGACCAGATTTTATCTGAGTACGAAGCTACATATAGAGCAAAGTGAACAATTTACATCACTCCTCTTTGCCAAATGTCTCGTCTGTATCACGGCGATGAGTGTAAACAGTGATGTCCAGGAATAACAAGCATTGTGATTGCCGCTCAGTATTTCTATAAAAGGTAGACTGAAAGGGCTTGTCCTGAAAGTGTCTCGACATTTTGGAAATATTATTGTTTTAACTCAGTTGCGTCGTCATCATGTATATTGTAAAACATATTTCGGAAACAATATATCCCGATATATATGGAGATGGGGTGCCCATATCCATGATTTTATGCACTCTAATTAATACCTCACTTCAAGAGCATAGCTACGATTCGACTTTTAATACTGCGACGCGAAGTTGTATCAAGCACGGGTTGACCTACCGCAGTTCGTGGCAACCTTTCGATTTAGGTAAAATAAGTGGGAATGAGGTAAACAAATGCATGTTGAGTCGATTAAACGGCGTGTTGTATGTAATCTAGATTTTCTGTTACTGCTGTGTCCAAATTTAATTATGCAATTTCTTATTTTTGGTACCTGAAAATAAAACAGGATTTTACGAACGATAAGAAAAGTGTTGAGTCGATTAAACCGCTTGGCGCCCAGGAGCCATGGGTGCGGGGAGAGACCAGCGGTCGCGGGAGTCTGTCGCGGAGAGTTGTCGGGGGACTCTTGCGCGGGAACCGGGCAAGGACGGGCGTTCGCGGCGTGGCGACCGCGACGTCGGGTCGGGCGACGGCCCGGTGACATGGTCCGGACGCATACCCCGGATTCGACCCTCGACGGTGACGTCCTTGGGACGCGGTATGGACTAGCACCGCTGGGACGATCGGCATGCAGTGTATACAGTGGCGGAGTAACCCTCCTAGGCTTCCTCGATGACCTTTTTCGATGTCAAAACCCCTCAGCAGAATGTGAGTGGAATAAAGTAAACCCTTTCTGCCCAGAGCTATGCGTTGCTGTATCACGTTCATCCAGAGATAAGGGACGGGGGAATCGGATCAGAACCCTACAAGGTGACGCCTCTAACTAGGATTTTCGGTTCTATAGCCATGCTAGGAACACATACATGAGTCTATTGCGTTTATTATTCCATTCACCGAGTGAAAAACGTGGTTCTGAAATATCAATTCATCTAATACACGGAGTTTATATTAATTTCATCCACAGCCTCCTCTATGACAGGGCTACAAATTTGATAATAATACCGGCGTCAGTCATTCCAACTGTTATGGTGTGCCATAGCCTCCTCTATACTGACAAAGCCTGGCCGATCGCCACGTGACGCGGCTGCCGAAAGTGAAAAGGTAGAGCGGCAGACAAGAGTCAAGTAACGGGCGCCCCGCTGCGGCGAGACGCCGAAACACATTTGTCCCGAGCGGTGGAATATCCGCTCGTGCTTCTCGCGTTCCAAATCTGCGACCGGGCACTCTATGGCTCCCTCATCGAACTGCCAGGCTTTGTGAGTATAGAGGAGGCTATGGATGTGCCGACCTGGAATTTGAAAGGCTGAAAAAACTATACACAGGATCGTAATGTACTGTACAGATGGTTGTAAAGTGTTTTGGTGCGCTGCTCTCTGCCCCTTCGCATTTTTTTTTTTGAGAACTGTATATAAATATAAATTTTAGTTTGTGCTAAGTAGTTCCAATTAAGCATTCACACAATATCAACATTTTAAAGTGTTGAAGTAGTAACGCATACCAAGTACGTGAAGCAAGCAGAAACACGTTCTTTATTGATTAATGTATTCGCGGTCGAGCAACCTCTTGAGCTACACTCACGCGACCCGCCCAGGGAACGCTCTCGAGCGGCAAGGACGTAATTCCCACCGCGTAAAAACCGGCAGCCCAACTTCCTCCGCAAGAGTCATCCTATCAGCTCATCCGTACGAGTCGGCTTTCCCGCCGTGCACAATGCCCGAGCTCTCTCGGGAACCTACTCGGGAGCCACCCGAACCCGAGGTCTCAGGGTCCCGACAGCCGGGAGCCAAACCACCTCTCCCATCCGATGTCGCGGAATGCCTAATGCGACCGACAAAGGCCGGTGCAGTAGTCAGCGTGTGTAGATTTCAGAGATGTCCGACTGCTCGAACGGGGGTCACGTGGTTTCAGCGAGAAGGTGAGGAAACGTTGATCGTCTCCAAGCGTCCCGGCCCGCTTGCTATCTCTCCGCGCGGCAACGCCACGCATGCGCGCTCGCAATGAATTTGCGCGGGAGACATCTATCATTACATTGTACACGCTCTCCGTGGTTTGAGTTGCTTCCTCTCTTAAATCCGGGCTCTCTAGGGACGACGGGTGCTGCTGCCATTGGAAACCCCTTCGGGGAAGCCGCCGAACACTGGGGAAATGTGAAACTCAAGAAGTGCAGGTCCCCTCTTCGTTCGCGCGAGGCTCTTCCCCCTGTCGCTTTGTGTTGAACGGCGCACGTCGGCACTCGCCGAAAGCTAACGGTCGGAGGAGGATATCGGGTGACACGGTGCACCGGTCACAAAGACAGCGAGTGTATTGTGTATTTTCACGATACGGTTCGCTCGCGGCAAAGTTGGTTAACCATTTTTATTCTCGCTTCCCAAGCATTGCGGCGAAGCCACACGATGCGTTTGGGCGGAGGCTCCGGCGACCCACGCTGCGTGCAGATGGCGCCAAGAGCGGAGCGACAGCGTTTCTCGACCGCTACGGTCCATCCTAACCATGAGCGTATCACGTGAATTCGCGCAGTCAGCTCCTTTGACAGTTTCGGCGAGGCTGTCAAAACCACTGTATACACAAACGACTGAAGGAAAAAAATGCAGGAAGAACGCAGTTGCCACAAATCAGGTCCCATGCCCGCGTGCACGCATTAAAAAATCTTCACCGCCCACCAACTTGCGAATGCAACGTTAAATATCGTTCCTCAGTTTGTTCGCGGACTAGCGGTACACTCAATTAAACCTCGGGCAAATTTTATCTCCGCGCCATTCGCCTAACTCCCGCCACGGCGCTAACTTTAATGGTTGGGGTTGTCGAACCGGGCTCGCCCAGACTGCATACACCATCTACTTTCGCCTGGCTTATTCGAGAACGCAATTCACGTGTTCTGCGCCCAAAACAAAAACGGGAACCAAGTTTTCTTTTTTTTTTCTTGTTTCACATCCAACTCAACTACCGTGTTTGCGTATAAAGTTTACATCAATCCAAGTATCTATGCACACAAACACACACACACAGGCGCCCCCGAAACACAAAAGGACCGAGGCATCGGCGAACGCGCAGGTAAACCTGGCGGAAACAAAAGATTCTGCACAAACACGCCGCCGCGTCTCCCAAACGAGCAAAAGCGAGACGCCCCACCGAACCGGCAACACGCCAACGGGCGCAGCGTGCAGCACCAAGCAACGCGCGGGCACGACAAAAGAAACGCCGGAGCCTAGAGTACACACACGCGCACTACCTATGCGCCTCGACAACGCCAACAGCCCAGGCCTCCAACACGCGCCAGTTGCTTTGTTTGCCATCACGCGTCAAGGGCTGCGTGTACTGCACGGTCGCCTCCTGAACGGGTTCGTCATTAGCAAGGCCAACGCGGAAGCTCGTAGTTGCTGCAAACTGCCCACACTGAGTTTCATGCATTTTAATTTATGCTTGTTTTTTTTTTTGACGGGGGGGGGCACTGCCGCGTTTTCTGTCGCCATGCATCGGTCACGGGCCGTCGATTCCTAACTCGTGTCGCAGACAAGGTGGCCGCGGATTTGCATACTTTGAAATTACAGTGAAACCGCGACTACGCTCCGTTCAATTTGACGATGGAGCGTGGCGGACGCCACGAGGCATTCCAGCCAATCAGGCGCTGCGAGCGAATCACGTGACTGCGCGCCGCCCACGGCGTCTCGGCGCTCTTTCCGAGGGTCACGTGACACTCTCGTGGCACTGGATTGGCTTGGATGGCTCGCGGCGTCCTCTGCTGTCCGTTGCCGAGCAGATTCGCTGTTCGGCCGCCCCCAATGAGAGAGACCAGACGCGGTCGTACGAAAATCCTGGTAACCGTAATATCGCTAGAAATAATATTTATACAGTTTCTCGGTTCTGCAGCCGAAAAGTGGACTAAATTATCCGGAGGCTGCTCGGGTAAACAAGGTAAGATAGAAGCCGAGGGTGTGTGAAACATGTCGGAACTTTGAACTTTCAGTGCCAGCTCAAACATGTTCCGGACCCCAAGTTTTCGTCGTATTCGCTCTTCGGTAAAACCAATAAATAAATAAATACTTGGCATGTGTGCGTGCGTAAGGGAAGGCAAATTGGAGGGAAAGGAAGTGACTATATTATCAGCCCCACAGGCAATGAGTGCAAAAACGCGCATTCACTCTTCACAAACGAAAAAAAAAATTCGCAACAAATCGAGAGAAAAAAATTGGTAGTGGGTATGTTTATACAGCCTCGAAGTTAGTCTGCCTTCAACGAGCGACTTGTCTCTCAGCTGTAGATGAGTAATTTAGCCAGTGCAGTACAACCGCTAGCCTATGGTCTTTAACGTGTACCACGCACTAGTGATACACGACCGCACGCCTGTACGATGCTGATCCATATCGAAACGGGTAGGGGCAGGGTATTGAACGCAAGATCCTGGGTTCTGCAGCGCGAGCTTTCGCTCCACGTACTCCGAACTGGTGTGCGCTAAAGCATAGTTTCCTCTATACTCACAAAGCCTGGCAGTTCGACGACGGAGCCATAGACTGCCCGGTCGCAGATTTGGAGCGCGAGGATCCGGTAGCACAGAGCATCAAAGAGTCATTTCTCGGGGAACCTGGAGCTCAGCGCACAGCTTTTTCAGCGGCGAGGACCCAAAACACACTTGTTCGCTCAGGAGAAGTGTGTTTCGGCGTCTCGCCGCAGCGGGGCGCGAGTCACGTGGCTCTCCTCTCATCCGTTGTCTGCCAGCTCCACCTTTTCCGTTTCGACGGCCGCTTCTCGTGGTGATCTGCCTGGCTTTGTCAGTATATAGGAGGCTATGACTAAAGTCACTGGATCCTGGGAAAGTAGCGCCATTACTTTCCCTAACTGCCAGCCGGACACAAACAGATACTAACATAACAGACGACCAAAACCTCGCAAGGCAATTGGCCAATCTGTCTACATCGCCATGGAAATCGCCATCTCGGTCCATTCAAATCTTCGAAGCTTCCAGGGGGTCGTTCTAAACCAGTCGTGCCAAGGTCACCATGGAGCATCATCGTACTGGAAGCGTTCCTCGCCACTATAAGCGTCTTTGGCACTGTGTATGCAATCAACTTATCAGTCGCCGTCGCCGTCGCCCCCCCCCTCCCCCCCCCCCCCGAAACCAACTCCTGGCTACGTGCCTGAATCGTGCCCATCTCCACGGATCTCTTATAAATATATAGTTCTCGCGTATTTTAAAACAGTAAGCTTATTTTTCAGTGCCTCCAAGCACCGACACAGCATCTGATGGTAGTACGAAAATGCACGCTTGTTTCGCCGGTGTGTTTATAGCAAAATCTCGGTATACAAGAAACGTCTCCATAAAGCTACCCGTCACCAGCAAATTTAGATCCGCTCGCCAAGAACGGAGGGGTCAAAGAGAAATTGCTCATTTCACGGACCAACATGGCGACCGTACGGGGAGCTTGGCGTTACTTTCCCAGCATCCAGTGACTTTAGTGTGCGCTAGACCACTCGGCCACCGATCCTCCCAGAATAAATCGACCCCACGCACATATAGATGTTTTTCGTTTTCTTTCGTTCTCAGTCACGTGAGTCCTGTCATTGGTATGCGGGACAGAAGAAAAAAAAACAATAAATAAAACGATTTCAACCGGAAATATGTGAGAAGGTGTAGGTAAGGTAAAAGGAGAACGTGTGACAATCACGGATTTTCCGGTAACACCCTCTAGCGACGTGGAGAGATAAAAACGATGTCTTAACGCATACCATAAGTGACGACATTCAATATGGTTGCGCCCTTGTAGAAAAGGTGTATACACACCCAAAGAGAATCCCGCGGCATTCGATTTATCAACCACGCCCCATTTCACCTCAGCATTTCAATAAAAAGAAGAAAAACTAGTAGAGCCAGAACTGGGAAGTGAGCTGCCTCGATTTGACAGGTGCGACAGAGTGGGGGTGAAAACAGCACGCGGTGGGCAGTGGCTCGAGCCCCGACAGTCACACACCAAACGCGGCCTGCCCTTGCACCTGACCGCCCTCGCGGCATTGTCCGTGGCCACGACACGACAGAGCGGCTAATGGCGATCCGATGCTACGCAGCACGCGACCGCCTAGAAAACAAAACGATCCCATCGGTTCCACGCGCACGCACCGGCAAACAAACGCGCGCGGGAGTGCTCCATCGGGGAGCTAAAGCCGTCTCGCAGACCCGGTGGCATATCCGAAGCTTGTCACGCTCTCTCGAAACATCTCACGAACATGAGCGCGAATCAGCCGTAGCGTGACGGTACGACGTCGGGTTGCAGCTGAGGCGACACGTCGAGGCAGCTTATAAGTGCGGAGAGACTGGGAGCGATGACAAAAGCGGACCCCGGACTGAACGTGAAGATGAACGGAGCTAGAGCCTCGCTGCTGGCGCTCCTGCTGGGAGCGGCACTACTGGCGATCATGGTCTGCGACGCACAAGGTAACCAACCGACAACCAGACTGCGCGTCACTCTCGCGTTCTACATCAGTCCATAACGTAATATACACGAGCAATCACCACATATCTGGGTACGATTGCTCGTGGCTTACTAGACAAACATTTGCTGTCTTTCTTTAAGAGAAGCCGAGTGTTAACCTGGCTTCCGTCAAAAAAGACAAAAATACGTTTCCCGCCTTCCTTTGGCTCTCGCTTCCCCGTTAAATCACCACGCGGCCCGGAAATGCGCGCCATCAACTTAATAACCGACGCCTCAACAAAGGAAGCGAAGGAGAGCGAAGACCCACGCCCGTAAAGAGTTATCATCGGCGGCGGCTCGTTTGCACATGACGAGATTATTTATGGCCTTATTCCGTGTCCTGTTCTCGAGAGCCGCCTGTACCCGCTCGTCCTGTTTACTTCTTTCATCAGTCCGCGTCTTTTGTGCGCGCCGTTATTTTTCTTTTTCTCGATATGTTATACTCTTGCACCAAGACGCCTGCATGCCCACTTTAGTTGCTCATTTCCGTTCTGGTGCTGCCCCGCACCACTTGCCCCCTACGAGACCCCCTCAACGCTCGAGCTTATGGGTGCGATTTGAGGCCGCTTGAAAGCCGCCGATTTCTCGCCAGCCTCGGTGTGCCGACGCCCGAGGGCATCGGGCAGCAGCCGCCCGCGCGCTTCCAATTTCCAAGTATGCCATTTTCGAAGATGGAGGGTAACTTTGTTGCAAAGAGAAGCCATCAGCGCCAACGGCTAACGGTGCAGCTGGGAGTCGTAATAAGAGAAAGTGGCCGGGAACGGTGGCCGAGAACGATAGCGCGCGAGAGCTGCGTGCTGGCGCGAGGGAGGCCGTCTGCACTTCTCGTCCTCGTCGAGAGTCGGCAGTGCAAGGCAACCCGAAGCCCGGCTCATGCCGACTGTCTGATGGCTGTTCTTTCCAGCCTCTCTCTCTCTCGCTTGCGAGAGACCGAAGAACGCTCACAGGCAGAGATGGCAAAATTACTTTCAAAAAGTAATTAAATTACACTACTAATTACTTTGCTGAAAACGGCAAAAATGTAATTAAATTACATTACAAATTACCGCAGACGAAAGGTAATGACATTACATTACAATTACTTTCCAAAAGTAATGAAATTACTTTGAAATTACTTCGACATTACTTTTGAATACCTTGAGGCAGTAATTCGCGCTCATTTTATTTACCGTATACACCAACACAGTGTTTACAAAGCAAGCCCTCGTTTGCCACACAGCGCGTGTGCAGGAACCAGATCCAGGAAAGCGAGGCGCTGCGCATGCGCAGTGCCTACAGCAGCGCCACCGCAGTGATGTGACGTCAAAAAGCTGAGTTTGTATACATGTACCAAAACTCGGATCTTCCTGTTTACACCGCAACAACCTTATGTGCCTTAAAGTGAACCATACTGAACAGTGGTTTTGCTGGCGCACACGACAAAAGTGTTAAACATGATGAATATCTTCTTTAGATGTGACTCAGAAAGATAGTCGACTGACCAGTTTCGCTCTTCATTCAACGGTGAAGGTTTTTACTAAAAGGTTGATATGTTTCCGTCTTCCTGATTTAGAAATTGTAGACCGTGTCAGTTTGTTAAGTCGGGCAATGGCAGCTCCTTCGTAGAAGGAGTCGTCACGTGAAACGTTTCCCTTCCACCTCGGACGCAATCTAATTCTATAACTTTTCTGGGCAATGCAGTGCAGAGGAGGAGAGCCCGCGCACAGCTTTATTCAGTGTTCAAAATGGGAGAGGGAACGCGTGCCTGTACCCTCCAGTGCATTGCCAAGAAAAGTTGTCGTCGAGTATAGTATACCTATTCTCGCCCATTCCTTTCAAGGAGCACTTTTCCGAAACAACCGAAAAGTCCATGCTTTTGCGCATTGTCACACAAAGGGCCCGGATAATTGCTAAGCAGAAGCGTCGCCAGTTGGGGAATGGCACGAGCTTCCTAAATTGTGTACTTTCCCAACAAACGGGGGGCGATATCTGCTTGTAGGCGTATTCCCGAATAAACTTCCCAAGGGAAGGCAGCGAGGCATACCGCGAGCGACACGTGCTTTGCTCGAGGACGCACGAAAGGTTCTGGGGCTTTTACAGGGCATTTGGAATTTACTATTTATTCCAGTCGTTTGTTATTCACAATGGTCAGAAGCTTACGGTTTGACCTTACTTGACGAAAGTGCAAGGCTGGGGAACTGTTTGTCCTGTCCTCGCATGTTTTAAATTATGTTTAACTCACTGGTGATGTGCCCGTCGCTTTGTAGTCTATGAGCCGTTCATCCCTAAGCTGACGCACTGTCAGTTTAGGGATGAACGGTGGAAGCTACGTGTTTGTTGGAGCAGTCACACGTCTATCGTTTGCCACGTAACCACGCTCTCGTCCATACCCACGCGCAGAGAAAGGGACGGGACACGTGATTAAAAGAAGGTGTTTGATTGGTTCTGGTTAGCTTGCAGCTCCCACAGCACTGTCAGCTTAGGGATGAACGAAGTATAGTATCGTCGTTATGACGCGACGCCGTGAATCTGTCGTGAATGGGGTTCGTAAGTTGTCTTCCAGCGATGTCTACACGCAAGCTTTTTCTCTTCGCCTTTACAGCCCTCCTTTGTGCGTCTGCCCAGCTCTTCGTACAAGGCTTTGCACTCAGGTGGCTGTGGGTTATTTCCTCTGATGCTCTTTCACAACATTTCACCGTGCAAAATAATTTTTCTCTTCTTTCTTAAAGCTCGCAAACGAACGTTCTAATTTAGGACAAAAGTAATTTCAAAAGTAATGAGTAATGTACTCGAAATTACTGCCTGAAAGTAATTCATTACATTACTAAATTACTAGCCTAGAGAAGTAATTCATTACATTACTCATTACTCCAAAAAGTAATTTAATTACTGTAATTTCATTACAGTAATGTCATTACTGCCATCTCTGCTCACTGGGGACGAATAACGATTCGATTCTCTCAATGACAAGTCGTTGACCTCCTCTTTAAAAAAGAAAAATTTCTGCAGTCGACCCTAGAATCCAGTACGGATATCTATTGCGACGATGCCCGCTATGATTAAGTAAACAAGCCGGGTTTACCCGTTACTTACTGCTTGAAACGCAATGCCTATACCGTGGTTCTTTGCCTTATGCACTGTAGCTCCCTTTGCTATTTGAAAGCGCACGAGCCTACGAGGAATTTTCAACGAAGAGAAGAAAGGAATGCCATACTGGGTCTTCTAAACAACGGCACTTTGACACTATAAGCCAAGTTTCGTATTCGCAACTTTCCTTGGCGCCTATCAAAATTGCCGTCGTCTGGATGATTGACGTAGGACAATAATAGTACAACGTAGGTTCGGTCTCTGACGCAGACGTAATCCTAATTTCGTTAGATACGAGCGATATTAGAGCCTTGCCTCATATTTATCTATATAAAGATAGTGGAAGCAACCATCGTTATTGTGAAGTCGATCATCCACGAACTACAGAGAGCGCGATTCTCACACCGCGGTACCACAATCGCTGAGAGTCGCGAATGGTACGGGTTCTTAGTTTTACTTTAGACGCAGGAGGCGAGGAGCTGTCGTCTGAGCGTCACAACCCGCGGCTCAAATCCCGGCGCTCGGCGGACTCGAGCAGCAGCAGCGGTTCCCGGTCCACGAGAAAGCGGCAAGCACGGCGCCAAGCAGAGTCCCACGCCAACAGCGAGCGATTCGCCTTCGCAGCTTTCGAAGGCGCCGGCACCAGAAACAAGCCCTAAACCCTAAGTCATGAGACGTCAGGAGACCTGACAGAATTGGAGAAGCTGCGTGACATGCAACATTCTCGCTACTTTGCTTCCGCCTTCAATAAAGTCGAAACTCGAATGTCTGGCGAGTGCA
>JAZHYW010025747.1:0-49726 GCA_037355805.1 Ixodes ricinus | reverse complement strand
CTTTAAGAGAAGCCGAGTGTTAACCTGGCTTCCGTCAAAAAAGACAAAAATACGTTTCCCGCCTTCCTTTGGCTCTCGCTTCCCCGCTAAATCACCACGCGGCCCGGAAATGCGAGCCATCAACTTAATAACCGACGCCTCAACAAAGGAAGCGAAGGAGAGCGAAGACCCACGCCCGTAAAGAGTTATCATCGCGGCGGCGGCTCGTTTGCACATGACGAGATTATTTATGGCCTTATTCCGTGTCCTGTTCTCGAGAGCCGCCTGTACCCGCTCGTCCTGTTTACTTCTTTCATCAGTCCGCGTCTTTTGTGCGCGCCGTTATTTTCTTTTTCTCGATATGTTATACTCTTGCACCAAGACGCCTGCATGCCCCCTTTAGTTGCTCATTCCCGTTCTGGTGCTGCCCCGCACCACTTGCCCCCTCGAGAGCCCCTCAACGCTCGAGCTTATGGGTGCGATTTGAGGCCGCTTGAAAGCCGCCGATTTCTCGCCAGCCTCGGTGTGCCGACGCCCGAGGGCATCGGGCAGCCGCCCGCGCGCTTCCAATTTCCAAGTATGCCATTTTCGAAGATGGAGGGTAACTTTGTTGCAAAGAGAAGCCATCAGCGCCAACGGCTAACGGTGCAGCTGGGAGTCGTAATAAGAGAAAGTGGCCGGGAACGGTGGCCGGGAACGATAGCGCGCGAGAGCTGCGTGCTGGCGCGAGGGAGGCCGTCTGCACTTCTCGTCCCCGTCGAGAGTCGGCAGTGCAAGGCAACCCGAAGCCCGGCTCATGCCGACTGTCTGATGGCTGTTCTTTCCAGCCTCTCTCTCTCTCGCTTGCGAGAGACCGAAGAACGCTCACTGGGGACGAATAACGATTCGATTCTCTCAATGACAAGTCGCTGACCTCCTCTTTAAAAAAAAAAAGAATTTTTGACTATCGACCTTATAATCCAGTACGGATGCCTATGGCGACGATGCCCGCTATGACTCACGTAAACAAGCCGGGTTACACGTTACCTACTGCTTGAAACGCAATGCCTATACCGTGGTTCTTTGCCTTATGCACTGTCAGCTCCCTTTGCTATTTGAAAGCGCACGAGCGTACGAGGAATTTTCAACCCAGAGAAGAAAGGAATGCCATACTGGGTCTTCTAAACAACGGCACTGGCACTGAGCCAAGTTTCCCAGGTATTCGCAACTTTCCCGACTTATACGGGTCTCTCTGGCGCCTATCAAAATGGCCGTCGTCTGGATGATTGACGTAGGACAATAATAGTACCACGTAGGTTCGGTCTCTGACGCAGACGTAATTCTAATTTCGTTAGATACGAGCGATATTAGAGCCTTACTTCATATTATATCTATATAAAGATAGTGGAAGCAAACTATCGTTATTGTGAAGTCGATCATTCACGAACTACAGGGAGCGCGATTCTCACACCGCGGTACCACAATCGCTGAGAGTCGCGAATGGTACGGGTTCTTAGTTTTATTTTAGACGCAGGAGGCGAGGAGCTGTCGGCTGAGCGTCAGAACCCGCGGCTCAAATCCCGGCGCTCGGCGGACTCGAGCAGCAGCAGCGGTTCCTGGTCCACGGAGGAGAGCGGCAAGCACGGCGCCAAGCAGAGTCCCACGCCAACAGCGAGCGATTCGCCTTCGGAGGTCTCGAAGGCGCCCGCACCAGAAACAAGCCCTAAACCCTAAGTCACGAGACGTCAGGAGACCTGACAGACTTGGAGAAGCTGCTTGACATGCAACATTCTCGCTACTTTGCTTCCGCCTTCAATAAAGTCGAAACTCGAATGTCTGGCGAGTGCAATTTATTTGATGCGAGATAACCGTGCTTCTTCTCAAATAAACTTTTTTGTGTATATAAAAAAAAAAAAAACGCGTGAACGGTTGACCGTAGAGTACGGTTTGACCGCAGATCCAACTACCAGGCGCTGTCTTCTGCCTAAAATATATAAGGAGGCAGAGAAAATCTCGGGTTCATTCATTTCCGGAAGCATCTAAATTCTACGCCGACCTCGGGGGCGACAAAAATACGAGATGAGAAATAAAGAAAGCCGCGAGGAACGCCAGGAAACGACACACTTCTTGGGGCGAAAGGTATACGCTAAGAAACATCTCACGGCGTTAAAATACCTTTCATCTTCCTTTTTTTAGAAGTTGTTGTTATTCTGAGATTTATCATGTCCGAGGGTGACGTTGACGTATTTTGCCTGCCGTCTCACACCTTGGAAAAGGGGCAGGTATGATGGATGGTCCGTGCCCGTTAAAGAAGCCAAAAATATAAATAATAATAATCAGAAAATAAAACACACTCCGCCTCAGTTTCAAAATAAAGAAAGCAAGCTGGCAAAATAAGGGAATGTATGTCTAAGGTGCATGTTCATTAGGCGGCGACAAGGCACCGACCGTAAAGTATAGCGTCCCGGGTTGATTGAGTTGCTAAGCGAGAAATGAAAATAGAATAAACTTTCTCTCTTTTTCTTTCTTGTTTTGTTTGTGTTCGATTTAAACCTACGAGGAGGATGCTGAGACCGAAAATTGCGGGTGGGGAGTTTTCTTTCTACGATACCGTCTCGCGTATTAACGCGGACACGTCGGAAATCCGGCGGACTTGAAATTCCCGGTCTGCGTTTTAATCAGCGGCGCGGGAGCGCTCACGTCCTCATAAATGTTTTCATCTCCGTGGGAGTGTGGGACCCGTTTGCGGCATGTTCGTTCGGTCCGGGCCCCGTTCATGCTTTGCATATATTCATGAAGAGGCTCTCGACTAACGTGCTCTCCGACGAGACACGAGCAGGAGCGCGGTTTTTGAACCGCGCGTGACTCGCGTAGTCATTTAAAAGGGGGGGAGTTGTGCCGAAAGACATTCGAGTTCGATTAGCGCGCTAGGCCTAAAATGAGAAGTACCGGAAATAGAGGCGATGCCCAGTGTTGTAGCTCTCTGCGGTAGTCGTCGTACTTTGACTTGTTCGCCGTTTTATTTAGCGCTTTTAATCTATACAATGAATCACTAACTAGCCCAAGAACATATACCACTTAAATACGGAAAAAAGTGCTGTTCCGTGAAGTATGTTTGGGGATGGGCTCCAACACTTGCATCATGCAAGAAGCAGTTGGGCTTTGCTGCAGTCATTCTAATATCCGTGTGATACGGTCTACATATATTTTCACTGCGTGGCTTCGGCGAGGGCGGTGCAGGGACGCCATCGCCCTTTTAGCCTTGGTGAGAGTAAAGTGAAGTGGTGTCCGAAAGCCCGTCGAGGGCTGCCCGTACTGGAAAATACCGGGCCATAGTGGAACTCTGCCAACTTTGCGGGAACAAAAAAGTATGTGTGTGCATGTGCGCGCGCGTGCGTGCGTGTGTATGTGTGTGTGTGGGGGGGGGGAGGGTACGTTTTTGTACATTGACAAAACAACAAAAGGTAAGACGCCCGTGTTTCTTTGTTTTTCTCTCTATCTTATCGCTAAATTTTCCGGTACATATTGAAGTGTATATTTAGCATAGGATGGGTTTTGATTTTTATGGGCAACTATTTATACTATTTTCGTGTTAAGCTCAACATTACAAAGATTACGAGAAAGAAAAAAACAGATTCCCTGTAATGCACCATTTTTAGAAGTCGATGATTCGGGAACGTGCGATGGTGAACCCGTGCCTACACCCCGAGTACGCAACATATCCCGACCGCCGGCACAAGCCTCTCGCTTAAAAGCTTTGTTGATCGTGAGTCCGTCAAGCACAAAAATAGTTTAAAGGAGCGGTGCAACGATATTCAATTGGAATGTTTTTCACTTTACACGAGTTCACTGACACTAGTGGGACTCAAGGATATTCGCACGCAACGCCACTGGCCAAGAAACTCCTTTGTTGCGGTGTAATTTCAAGGAGAAAAGCGATCATTTTAATTCAATCTCTTCTTTGCAAAATTTGATGACGTAACGTGGGGATCGCAGTACACCCATATGACGATATTTGAATGCGGTTCATAGATTGGACCCGAGCATTGCGTGGCACTCGATTTGGGCTCGTGATAATTCCTAGCTCGAGAAGCATTCGGGTAGTGGCCCGTGTCCAATCGCTGCAACGACGACAATAGCCGAGCCATAACAATGCCTGAAACCCAGCGCGTGTCACTCTGCTTTGCCAACCCCAGCGCGTGGCTATGATCAACATTGGCGGCATATAATCGGCTCCAGATCACGTGGCCGCTTGTTCTGGCTGCGAGTTGAGGGGTGAACGCTGCTCGTTTTTCTTTAATATTTTTTCTGGGCCTTCTTTTGCGTGAGGTGAAAAACGAACGCGTGTTTCATAGGTCATTAACGTCAGGGATCCGTTCTAAGCGGTATTTGCGCAAAGTACAAAAATTGTTGCATCGCTCCTTTAATAAAATATAAAAAAAAGACTCGAAGCGTGAATTTAGAAAATGTGTGGATTTATCGAAATGCCAAAACTCTAATCGGTGTCAGTTGGTCAATGTTCTCCGTAATCACAGGTAGTGCGTGAATCAGCACGTTAGACCTGTTAGACCACTATGAGAATTGACGCATCGCCGTATTTCCTTGCTTTTCGCTCTCGCACTTTCCACATATATCCCAAAAAACCGTTCCCACAGACACCGCTGCGTTTACTAAATGTTCAAAAACGCAACTGAAAATATATTGTCACGGAGTAAGGCGAAAAGCCGACAAATAATGAACTGATAAAGACTGTGTGAACGGGTCTTTATGAAGGCTGATTCACACAATACCGTCTTCTTACGTTACGTATAACTCACCGAAACCTGCGTGTCTCGAATGCCGAGCACCAGGCTCTCTATTTCATTGATACCCGTGATCTGCATACATAGCACAAAACACAGACTGGCCGACTCCGTGTTTCGGATTCCTGAAACTGGCCGAAGAGGACGAAGACGACGCACATGCAGCTTCACGTGACGGGGTAGGGGGCGCTCCCAGAACCCCGGGGGTTCCCGGCGGCCATGACGCCCCTCAGGCCCTGGATGGCCCAGGCCTTCGCCGAGCTGAAGGGCATCGCGTCGCCGGAGTCTGGGACCGAGCCGCTCGGCGACGTCGACGGGAACGAAATGACCCCGTGGTTGGTGATGCTCGTCTTCACCGTCATGCTGGTCACGCTGGCCACTTCGGCCGACGGTGAGCGTCGCGCCATGCGCACCGGCCTCCCGAACATCTCGCATCCGATGGAGCCAATCAATACACCGTTCCAATTAGGTCGATGCAGAAAGGGAAAAACACTCTCGAACCAGAGCGCTGCGCCAACGCTCCGCTTACCCTTTCCCTCGAAAGCTCGTCTGCTTCACGGAGTGGACTGTTAGAAAGCACGTGCGCAGTGTACGGAGGCATGTTGTTTCGACAATGTTAGACGCCGCTTTGATATTATAGCGTGTTTTCGCGCGTGACATGGCCTATGCAAGAAAAGAATCGACCGGGCAGCACTGTGCTGTGATTAGTTGTACAAATAATAAAAAAAACGTGAAATAAACGCCGATTCAGTGCGCGAGACCCACGCTGTCAAACAGGATGAATGTGGGTGCGGACCGAAAGGTAAGCGGAGGGCGGCTTAGACATTGAAAAAGAAAACAGTTGCGTGACTCCTGGTCCACTGATTTAATAACTCTATTTTTCTTCAGGTGGTAATTGGCAGGCGACGCCTGGTGCGGAACGAAAATGCGCCGCCAAAATTGAAGCGTGGGGTATGCCTAATTTGATCGTTTTTGAGGGCTTTTGAAATTGTCAATTTACCATGAATACGTTAGTGCGAATGGCCGAACGCTTCAATTACTTGCAGAAAATGGAAAACAACAGCAACACCCGCGATGTCCACGCAGCATCGACATCTTTTGGCAGCAAGCTGTCTTTAACAGGTCAACTCAAAACTGAAAAAAAGAGAAATGTTGGCATGGCTGCCAACCTTTATTTTTCTTGCTTGGAAAGTTTGGAAATGGAAGGAAGACGGAAAGGGTGGGGGGGGGGGTAGTTTTGGTCTGACGCCGCTGTGCACAGCAAGACTGGGCACAGACCTCAGACTTTGGCTTAGCTTTGTGGTAGACTCTCCAGAAATATAAATGTATATATATATATATATATATATATATATATATATATACATATATACATGTAACACATCGTGTAGTACACGCCGCGACACAGTTTGTGCACAAATAATTTTCACGCGAGGCGATTACAGAGAGGCACATCAATGTGCCAATATTGTGACAGTGGATTCTAAATTAGAAAAACAAAATAAACAGATCCGTCGCACTTGCTATCTGTACTCGGTATTTGTATATCGATGCATATTTAAATTTGAGGTTTCTACTATTTCAATTAAAGCAGACGTGGCAGCGCACGTCTGAGCCGCTAACCGCGCAGTTTGTTCAAATGTTCCCGGCGCCCCCAAGCTGCGACAACTCGAGTTCAGCGCAAATTCACACTGCCGAAATTCATGCCATCCTGGCTTCGTTCAATCCTCAATTTCACTAGCGATCCTCAATTTTACTAGCGATCCCCAATTTCGCTAGCGATCGAAACGCCGAGTTCGGTATGGGAGCGATGACTGCCCCAGAAGCGCGCTAAACATTACCCACAAAAACGCCAGGAAAGCAGGATGCACTTTTCCCCACGCCTGGCATACCGATTAGGATAGTGCACGCTTTCCTCCATGGACGAAGACAATGAGCCGAGGGCGCCGAATACGGCAGCCGTGCCGGCAGAAGCAGCTGCGATCGGTGTGACTTGGTGAGCAGGGTAACAGTCCAGTGATGGCGGTCGGTCATTCGGGCGGGTTCAGATTCTCCCAAATGCCCGGATGAGGGTAGGCGGCGCTACACTCGTTAAAATGGTGGCGGCCAGGAAGCCCAGCTTGGAACGGTGTATAGGCAGGGCCAAAAGCGTTTCGTTATGGCGCTCGCCGTCTTTGTGTACTCGCTATTACCGGCTGACCCAATCACGCGCCGTAAATGCGCCGTGATTTTGCGCTTTTTAATATGCGTGCGATTAGTTAAACCGGTCATGCACATTAAAAAAAGAACACAAAAAACGTGCGCCGTAAGGATACATTTTAGGCGCTGCCTATTGATTGGCTTCATTGTATAGCGTCGGTTGCGGTTTGATGTGAAATGGAGTGTTTAGTCCAGCCTTTTATCTTTGAGTGTGACCGACGGCCTTTACGATGTCGCGAACCTGCCAAGGTTTGACTTCATCCAGGTTCGAATTCCTTTTTTTATATATATACTTTGCAATGTTAAGTTTGATCCAAGTTTGATTCAAGTTAAACTGTTATGCGCATCCGCAGAAATTTAAAACGAGTTCACGTCCCCTAGATACGACTAAAGTCGCTGGATCCTGGAAAAGCAGCGCTATCGCCTTCCCCGTCTGCTAGCCGGACACGGATACTAACATACAGACGGCGCAAACCTTGCAAGGCGATTGGCTGAACGGTCTCTGTTGCCATGGCAAACGCCGGTTCGGTCCTTTCAAATCTTCGAAAGGATTGTCCTGAACGAGTCGAGCCACGATTGCTATAGCCAGTCGGCAGCAGCCAGGCGGCACCAGCAAAGTGAGAGCCCACGGTTATACCCTGTCTCGTTCTAAATTGACAAATGGTGAACGATAAGCCCCACACGGCGTGCCGACGGCTTCGATGTGCATGTTGAAGCATGACGCAGCGAAGAGTCTGATACTTCTTCGCAGTAAAACCGCGCTCCAGTGATACTAGTCACGTTTCGACTGGCCCGCCAGAGCCGTAGCTTCCGCCGTACTGGTATGTTATGCGCTCACGACTTCCTGGCCTACCCAGTATTTCTTGCTTCAGACACAAGGCTAAGCGGCGCCACTAGAGTAATAGCAGTGTTGCGGAGTTGCCACTCTGGAGTAGGAATGATTCCGGAATCATTCCGAATTTTCGCGACCCCGGAATGGAATGTGAATGGAATGGCGGCAACGTTCAGGGGAATGGAATGTGAATGGAATTAGATGCATTTTGCCCGGAATGGAATGGAATGGGCCAGGTTCTTTATTATCATTATTATTATCATTTTTTTTTTTTTACGTTCAGCTATACCGAGCCAGTTAGCGAGTCTGTTGTTCAGAAATAAAATGAGCGGGAAACTGTGAACCCGCGTAAGGCCCTAACAGACTTATACGCAAAAAAAATGCAATACAAAAAAACAAGCGTCAAAGCAAAGAACAGAGGGGGAGGGGGGGGGGGGCGGCGGTGGCGCCTTTCACCAGTGAAGTTCAACACATATCCGAATGCGTCTGCGCCAGTATTATTGCACGGCTCAAGGGTACGTCATCAGCCGACGTGAACGTGACCCGCCGCTCTGGTCATCCGATACCCAGGAAGGAGGCCAGACGTGGCCTCGCTGTGCGGACCCAGACTTCGTAAACCTGCAACTCGTCTCGAGCGCGCTGTTTCTCGGAGAGCTCGCACCTGTGCCGGCCATCTCAGGTCACAATCCACGAGGTCTCTGTTTGAATGATGCTAGGCGAAACTTGAGGACTGCCATTCATGCGTTGGAGGCGGAGGGTCGGCAGGTAGGACCGTCACAACAGGGATGCCACCGTATCGATTTTTCAACCGTAACAAAAGATAAGACATATGCTTCAGGATGCTTCAGGTGGTTCACTTTTTTCAAAAATCCCAAATGCATCTGCCTGCATGGTCTTCAACGAGGTCACCTACAACGAAAGTAAGTATTGTCCTTGCATACAGCAGCGTGGGTAAAGTTTCATGTTCAAGGCAATTACCTACAGATTGAAGAATACTAGTTCATCCCACCGTGACGTCATGTGATCAGTGCTGACAGGGGCGCCCTTATTGGACAGGGAAGTGGTGATGTTTTGATGGGATTTATTTAGAGGTCGAAGTCTTTTCGCATCACTGGTCAGTGGTCAGTCAGACAAGATGCCAGGGAAGGGACCGCGGTCAATCCTTGATGGAACGTTTTTTAAACTCATTCAAGACTCTTCGTCTGGAACCACTACCTTCAAGGCGAAGCGCCAAGCCCGAGGGAAAGTAATTTCGGGACCAAAAGAAAAACTTCCACTTCAAACTTAATGCCTCATCTTAGTTGGCGTCTCAGAGAAATTTGAAAAATGTATTGCATTATCAGTATTTATATTTCTGCCCTTCCTAAAATGTATTCTTGTATTTGTATTTCCAAAGACTTTTTTCCTCTTTTTAAAATGTATTTCCGATACGTATCGCGATACATTTTTAGATATATTTGAGACTGGAGTATCATTACCTTAGCAACTATTTTCATCTATCCCAGTATTTGTATTTCCAAATACATTTTTTGAATATTTCTGCCCAACCCTGCACCGTAATGCAGCTGTCAAGTTACACTTTTAACGTTTAGGAATTAGAGGAATGGAATGGAATGATTCAGCCATTCCAGAAGTGGGAATGGGCCCAGTGTCCCCATTCCTAGGAGTTGAAAGGAATGGAATTATCGAAAACTCTAATTCCCCGGAATGGAATTGGAATGGGAATGGGGGTGCCCATTCCGTAACACTGAGTAATAGCTCACGTTTGAACAACGCAGCCGCCACTCGCTGACATACCCAATGTTTCTTGCTTCGGTCGCTTGATAGCTCCAAACCAAACAGCATTGGAAATTTCCTATGGAGCATCATCGTACTAACAGCATTCCTCGCCGATACAAGCGTCTTTGGCACCACGTATGCAGTCAACTTAGCAATCATGCCTCTCTACATAACTATCTACTTTCTCACATATATATTGTTATTCTTGCGTATTTCAAGACAAATTATATTTGAATGCCGAAAACTACTGACGCCGCACTTGGAGGCGGTATGAAGATGTGCGCTTGTTTCGCCGGTTTGTGTGTGGACAATAAAATCTGGGTCTAGAATGAATGTCTTCATAAAGCAACCTGCCACCGGGAATTTCGATCGGCTCACCAAGAATGAAGCGGTCAAGAAGAAACTGCTCGTTCCATGGACCAATATGCGGCGACCATACGGAGAGCTGGTCGCTACTTTCCCCGAATCCAGCTATAGTTACGACCGCTTATGACTCTTTACGACGAAAGCGTTGCTATGACAACCAAAACATGTAATAAAAGTCAGGCTTAAAATGCCAAGGTTCTGCCACCTGTGAGTAATTTTGGCCGTGTGCCCGAACGAATTTGCACCGCGTAAAATAAACCGGCAAAAATTGGCGCGTGCACGTCGCAAGAACTTCAATCCAACGATAATTTTAACAGTCAATCCAACCTGGTGAAATTTCAAGAGGCAGCTCCATTCCCGAGAAAAAGGAGAACGACGGACGCTGGAACGCAAACGAGAAGAGAGTGAGGCCGGCCCGCCCCGGCAATCTCGGAGGCCATGCGCCGACGTTTAGTGCTCCTCTCGAGAGGTGGCGCAACCTGTCGCGCTTAGAAAATGCCGCGACGGTGGCGGCCGATCACACAGTGGATAATCTTCGCGTAAATCAATGTCTAGCAAAATATAAATACGCCCAATAAACCTAACGTAGCAAATAAAAAAAAAATTAAAATATCGACAAACACGATTGTGCGAGCTCTGTCTCCCGCATTCTGCTTTTATCCGGTTTCAATGGCCGGTGGCGACACCTCCCCGATAGCGGCAGCCAACTTGCCTCTCCCGCCTTCACTCGCCCGTCCGTGCCAGTGCCTGGCCTAGAAGATTTCAAGAATGCTATCTTAATTTTTTTACCCGAACGGGGCTACGTCTCGAGATTTCACGAGGAAGATTTAGTTCGTTGACGAAAACTTTCACTATACTTCGTTTCAGCTTGGGTCCAGACGCAGGCGATGCTACAAACGCGAGCTCCGGGCTTTCAGCGTCCTGCCAAGCACGCGCGCTCGTGCAATGCAAGCACTGTTCAGGGCCACACGCTCGCGCTCGTAGCATCGGCTGCTTCTGGACCCAAGCTGAAACGAAGTATAGCTATGTACAAGCGCCGATGTCTCGGCTCGTTTCAGCCGACCTCGTATTTTCCTTACTTCGTTGCTGGAAGTAAGGTGGGTGTTTAGAATGAAAAATTAGAAGAAGTCATTACATTCCGTTTTACAAGAAAGACGACAACAAAGAAACCAAGAAATTAAAAAAATAACAGGAGAGGTTAGTCGGCACCGATTGTCTGACGATAGTAGGATACTCTGCAAAGAGGCTATAACCCCCATTCACACTGGAAGCGGATCCGCGTTCGCGAAGCGGTTGCGAACGCGGTTGTATAAAGATTCAGTACAATCGCACGCGCATTTTATGTCATCAAATGCGCGTGCAATTGTACTGAATCCTATACAACCGCGTTCGCAACCGCTTTGCGAACGCGGATCCGCTTCCAGTGTGAATGAGCCCTAAGTATAGCTCTGCATATCCGCGGATTACCCATGGATATCCGCAGTAAACTGGCGGATACGGATAAAAATGAATCAGATCTGGCGGATTGCCAAGTATATACGGGCCCTTCGCCGCGGTAAGTGACCGACTATCCTCTTCCACTTTTTTTTAATGTTTGGCCTAATTTAAATTACACAATGGTCTGTCCGGTAATAAATTTCATGTTTGGAACAAACGCGCCTGCTTAGAATAAATATTACAAACAAAAACGTAATCTTTCTTTTATTATTTCACCGCATCTTATCGGTAGAATGTCGCAGACTCCAACGATGATCTCATAACTGCGGTCATCTTTCCAGCGACGCAAAGTGTCTCTAGAAGGATGATCGTTTATAACACAAATACACTAAAACAAAATACGATAAAATGACTTACCATATTCTGCCTCCAAGAGTTTTTAGAAAGATAAACAAACGGCGTATAAAATAGAAACCAAACCAGACACATTTCTTCTCTTTTTTTTTTTTTAACGCTTGATTTTTTGCTGTAATATGATTGAACGAATGGCGGGTCGGATGCGGTTCCGAATTTTGCGGATGCGGTTCGCATGCGTTTACGTATCCGGTTCGGATGCGGATAAAAAGTCTGCGAATGTGGATAAAATAATTTAGGAACATTGCCGATTCTGTTCGAGTGCGCCGATGCAAGGTCTGTGGGGGCGGGTGAGCAAACTATTACCCGCGGAGGGCTCTGTCTAGCTATAAACAAAGCGTCCTTTTCGTTTATTTTAGAACGTGTAGAGCACATAGATCGAGTCAATTGCAAAGCGAACTTAAAGGACAATGAAGACGATTTAATTTAATTTTTTTAAATTGTGTTTTTAGGCTTCTTGGGAACCTGGCATACTGCCTAAATTTTTATAGACATTTGTGACGCATATTTCTATACCTACGAAAGAACTGAAGAAACCGAAACTCAACTATCTGTGTTTCTCGTTTTTGGGCCTCCGAAAACGGAGGTGACGTACGGAGTGACGTCACACGTGAATTGTCGGTACCGGTAGCATTTAGGGCGTCGAGACTCTGGTTACCGCGGTGGGTTATAGCAGCGCGGTGGCGCGGTCGTTTCGCCGAATTTGTCAACATGGACGGCAATGCCGCTCTCGCGAGCGAGTTCGAGCTTCCGTTCGGTAACCGAACACCAACGGAACGGGAGTACGTGCGTGGCGGCCTCTGCTATCACCCGACGGAGACCGCACAGCCGGCAACGAGCGGCCCGCATGCCGAAGGACGGACGCCGAGGGGAAAGCGGCAGCGATCTGGCCGTTCTGGCCGTCAAAGCGGCGCGTCAGCGACCAATCGCTGACGCGCGACGTCGCAAACGGCGCGCGTCAGCCTGTTTAGCGGGGCCAGGCGCGCGACGTCACAAACGGCGCGACGCGTCGTTTGTGACGTCGCGCGTCTTGGCCCCGCATCGGTCACGCGAGCTCCGCTTCTCCTGGCTTCTCCCGCAACTCTCGGGGCGTCGCCCCAGTCGATCCCGGTGCAATTATTACCGCGACTGTTTTATTGATTTGCGCGGCACACAAGCGCCGGTTTCGGCTGAAATTTGGGCAACGTGGCCTGAGACGTGCCTGGAACCCAGTTCAATCGCCAAAAAGATGTCCTAAATTGCCTTCATTGTCCCTTTAAACATCTCTTTAGCGCCCTTTTCATGTTCCACGTCGGTCAATCATTCCACTTCGATATCTGCCCCTTAAAAGGGCCCTGCAAACATATTTAAGCGTCTACCTTTTTTGCGGTTTCCACGTCTCTTGGGGTTTGGGCAAGCCAGCGGGCATGGAGAGTGTAACTAAATATCAGTGCGTCATATTTTAACCGGACGACGCGGAAACCTCCTCCACCTACGAGGGCGACCCGCGTTGCCGAAAGCGCGCGATATGTGACGTCTTAGGTCCTGGCCTTACTACTGGTCAGAGCCGCTAAGAGCTTTTTTTTAGTCGAGATACAAAATATAAGTGTCGGGAACCGTTTCAATTATGTATGAAAGTAGTTTTTGTTCAGTATTTTAGATCAGAAAAGAAACAAATGCAGTTTATAAAGTACGGAAACAAGAAATGACCCGTCGACATACCCGCCACCAAGCGGTGGAAAAGGCGGCGCATACTAGAAAGGAGTAGTGGGATCAGGCGCCGACACGGAAAGGTCCCGGATGCACGCGGCGGCGCTGCGGTCGTATACTGGCTCGAAGATCCGACCGGCTCCGAGCGTTCCGAAGGCCTTCGGCGCGGGCCCTGCTGGCGATTTGGCCATTTGGCGGTATGGCAGCGCGAAGTGGCTCCCGTTCTGAACTGATCTTTACCCCGTGTTTGCTGTTGTTTGTGGCCAATGAAGTGTTATGCCGAAATAGTCTTTAATCGCGCAGCAAATGCAATGCGAGCCGCCCTGGCCGCCCGCTGCATACAGCCTATCCAACACATGCTTTAGTGGCGCCCTCTCGAGCCGTCGACACGGAGTGCGGCAGCCGTGAGCGCTCGAATGGCTCACTACCCCTCCTCTAGTTCACGGCCACTCAAGCCAGGACCTACGACGTCATGAAGCAGGTTATTTTTTGCTTGTTTTTGTAATTCTAATTTGCCTATAACTTTTAAAATAAAGCGAAATTTGAGAAAAGAAAAGTTTCATTAAGTTACTACGTTCAGTGCGCTCAGGTTCGGTGCAAATTAAAAACCAGTCAAAAAGTTGTTGCAGGGCCCTTTAAGGCGCCACAGTTAGTTTTCAGTCACAAATCACGATGCAGCGATGAGGCACGATTAATATTATAGCTATCTGATTCCGGTCCAAAAACAAAGCCTGCCAATAAAAAAAGAAACAAAAAGAAACAATGGCAGATACTTTTTATTTTGAAAGGGCTATATTATGCTATAATTCAGGAAATTAAGCGTTTAAGGAGTGATCATTTAAGTTTGATTTGAAGACAGTAAACAGTCGTTTCGGGAGTGAAGACGAACTTATTCTTCAGGAATTTTCCTGCTAAATCTATAACGGGAAACTGAACTGGTGTGTACGACACGTGACATTAAGTTCTGAGCTACATTTAGCGGGAAAATTTAATTCGTGTTTAGGTCACGTGACGTCAATCTCACCGCTGAATTCGGCGGAAAAACTATTAGTGTACAGGTCATGTGACGTCAATTTCCCCGCTACATTTAGCGGGAAACTGAATTAGTGCATAGGCCCGTCAGGTCACGTCAATTTTTCCGCTAAATGTAGCTAAGAAAATGTACGGACAGACAAACTTTTAAGAGTAGGGGGTTCCGTTAAAGAGCATTCCACGCTTAAAAGGGCTGTGCAACGGTTTTAACGTTGAAAGAATTGCCATACTGTATTTTTTATATTGTTCATGCAAGCCCAAGTGACCAAAAACGCGTCACCTTTCCCCGAAAAACTGCTATTCTGCTGCGTAATTGCAAGCCAAAAAACGAATTATTTGCCGATCTGCAGCGCCCGTGGCGGCTACGGGAACTAAAATGATGACGTCTCTGGAGGTACGCGGAAGTCAACAAACCCTGTCCCCCTCCGCTGCAGCACTCGCCGTCAGCCCCGTGACGAACCGTCCTTTGTGTCCATCGCTCACCGCGACCTTCGACGAGGCTAATCCTTTCTAAGTCGTCAATCGCGGAGGAAGCGGCTGGGGTTTCTAAAGAGAGTGCCCAAGGGGAAACCACGTGAACCTCCAGAGTGCGTCACTCGAAGGTCGCGTGGGGAGTTGAAAGGCACTGCGACCTTCGATTTGTTTCTTTTTTTTAAGATAAGAACTAGCGCTCGGAAGAAAATGCGGTTTTCTGTTTTTGGTTCCATAGGTGACGCAGATTAATTTCCGCGGTTAATTGGCCAAAGTCTGAAAATTGTTGCACAGCCCCTTTAAAACAACGTAGCAAACTACATGTTGCAAAATGTTGCGTAAAGCACGACAAACGCGCAAGGCGAGTTCGTGCACCAGGTCGACACGGGATCTTCTCGCCGAAGGACGTTTTCCGACCCACTTTTTTCGTTTTGTGGCCAACGCGCAGACGTCTTCGAAGAGGCGGGTCTGGAATCCTGCTACGGTGAGGACGACGACTCGCTCGAGTACCACCGGGATTGCCGTGGGCCGTTCGCCGGAGGCAAGCGAGGCACCCGACAGGAAAACGTACGCGGCCGTGCTCCCACAGCGTCGCGGACTCCTTCGCGCGTCCTCAAAAGCCAGGTCGTGTCACAGCGGTCCTGCTTTGAGGCCTTTCCGAAAACTATAGGTGAAACTACCGAAGACTCAGGGCGCGGTGAAAAGTTATTTTATTGTTTTTTTTCCTTAGGGATCGAAAGATGATGAATGGAGTGACAACTAACGGGACTTAGAAGCTGGTTCGCACTAGAGCCACTCGATATGGCAGCGTAGCTGCCAGAGTAGCGCCACGCTTTTCCCTGTGCCGCCTCTCACCGTGATTGGTCACACGCGGTACCATAGCAACGAGCTGAGCTGGCTCGGTTTCCTTAGCAACCTTGTGACTACTCGTCACGTGACCTCGCAAGAGCCGTGATGTCACCGATACGATGGCAGCGCCCAGAGCTGGGGGATACGAGTTTGTTCGGTGCGCGGTATAGTCGTAATGTGCCGCTGCTTGCCGACGATTTCGGACTTCTTCGTGCTCTCTGACACAGGTATAACGTGAAGATACGAAAGAATTAGACTTTATACCTTTTCTGTGCAAGATCGCTCTGGATATTAGCACCTGTGCGAAAACATCAGTCATATCGCCGTAGCGGTGTTCGGATTCCTGGATGTGTTCAAGGATCGATAAGACTTTTTGCATGCAATTTTCGCATACTCCTAGCCTTGTTTGAACGTTGGAATGTCTGAGAATCGATGCGAATTGTATGCGTCGCATGTTGGACCTTGGGGAAGTTGTTTCAGCCCCAGGTAACCACGTAATCACAGAAACTTTTAGCGAGGAAGCTCCTGCGATCTTTACGTTTTGTACTAATCAACGATTTTACGATATAGCTTTTAGGATAACATTTTCGTACTTTCTAGCTTCCTTTGAATGTTGGAATTTCTGAGAATCGAAACGAAAGGTATACGTCGTGTGTAGGGCCTAGGGGAAGTTGTTTCAGCCCTGGGTCACCGAATAATCACAGCAACTTTAAAGCGCCTGCGATCTTCAACCTTTTGTACCTAATCGACGATTTTACGAATTGACAGCTCTAAAGACTTTGATAAACGTGCTTTCGTTGCAATAGCTTGCATTTGATCGTAGTGTTTTTTGGTTTTTTTTTCAAGTGACAAGCTGGCGTTTGCTCAAATGACGTATATGAAATGACCTGCTCTATAACAATGCATCAACACATACTATTAAACTTATATGCTCAGAGGTGTGTTCGTCTTTGTAATTAGCAAGTTACAGACAATTATTTTTTACGAGTGTAATATTTATTTTCTGTAGCTGGGCCCGTTTTGTGCTCGTTAATGTCCGTGTGCTATGATGTTATCATCATGTGTGTATGGTTCTAAATATCCTCTTTGCAATGCCTACAAAAGCCAAAATGACGTCAGCCGACCCCAGCTCACGCATTTGACGCAAAAACTGCGTCACTCGGACGTGTGCGCTCGTCAACAATCAATTCGTCGACGAATATTTGAATTCACGTTCATGGCCAATGAGTGCACATAAGTGCACTTGCGAATGCCAAGCTCTATGGTGTGCTTAAAAAGCACGGTGGAAGCTTGGGGTCATCGCACCGGTGCCCTAGCATGTCACGACCGCGTGATTCCACTGTTCTCTTTTGAGTTGAGGATTAAAGCTAAGGAAGAAGAAGTTAAAAAATCATTTCATGGCCCCTTTAACACGGGTATGCGTGCTACACCAGATAAAAATATTGACTTTTTGCATGCCGGTAAACTTCCGGACGACCACTTGGCCTGTCGGCAAGAACACCTCATGTCCGGCGTCCGTCTCTTTTGATGGCGTTAACAATCCTCTGTAGACCCCCGTGCTGTCCTTCTTGGTTTAACCTCGTCGACTGTTCATCGTCCAAAACGAGGGTGATACCGTCGTCGACGTCGCTCCTCGCCAGTCGGTGAGATAATCTCATCTTGAATGAATGATTGGGTCTTGAAGAAGTATGGTGCTAAGCATACACTCTCTTACTATGGTGCAGTCGAGCAGCAGTCATGTCCCAAGGCAATCGTCCTGTCGTGGCCGGCGTAATCGGATTTTGTTCTATAGGAGCGAAGTCCGAAAGTACATGGACGGTACGTCCGTCCCACGAAGCGGCCGCCATCCCGTCAGCGCGGAAAACCACTCGCTTTGTCCGTGCACCTACGATACTTAGCAGCTCTCGTCACCCGACAGTCCCCGGGCTGCAAATCGTCTCACTTCACAGAAGAAATAGGCACCGCTCCTCCTGAGGCCCGTGCCGTACCACCATGCAAAGCGTCTTTTATGTCTTTTACCACTTTTCATTTAACGAATGGAGATATCAACTAGATAAAGGTTGCCGCCCGGCGTCGCTAGCAGTACGGTTACCATGGCAACCTCCCAGGCCCAAAATGGAGATCACTATAGGCGCTTCTGACGTCGTGCATCTAGATAATTTTGCGTCGTGTCGCTACTCTGGCAGCTACGCTGCCATATAGAGTGGCTCTAGTTCGCACAGCCCCTTCTTCTAGGTTGCTAGGCGTTAAAAAGGTGTATCAGAATATCACAAAAAATTGTTTCACTTTAGAGTTGCGTAGTTTTTTTGTTGTTTTTTTTAAATAAAAAATAGAACTACGAAGTTAATTCAGCGTGCCCGCCGATGCCCTGTGACCTAACAATGTACCGCAAGATGTCGGGGCGGTCAGAAGGGAGGCATCGCCGGAAGTCACGTGAGTTGTATTCCTATTCGTGCTTACCACGACCGCGTGTAATATCTTTTTTATATTTTTTTATTCTCCCCTCCTCCGCGAGCAATCCAAGCATACAAGGTTTCTTTTATTTGCTTTTCATCGCCTAATGTTGCTGTAACGGTATAAGAGGTGTCAGTGAACCTATAGACCTTTTCTTTAACGGCGCCGCCATCTTGAGAATTGCGGCGCCGACGACGCCGTCTAGCGGCTTAGAAAAAGAAATACCGGCTAGTTCTGGCAGCAGAGCTATCTGGGTAGGCAACGCTGTGGGTATGGGGGAACTTGGCTCGACTTGGCTATGGTGGGCTGCAATAACTTGGTTGGAGCTTGTCCGGTTGAATCCAGCTGGCTACTCAAAGGCCATCACCTTGCCTCTTCGAGAGAACGAGGACGAAGACGGTAGGGTGTTTTGATTAAGTTTCCACAGCGAAGTATATATGAGCAGTTTAATGTAGTCTATGCAGGTAAGCTGTCGGCATTTGATAGCTCCATCTTGAGTGGTGGCATGTAGATGTTTTCATACCTTTCACATACCATGGGGCTAGCAGTGATAACCTAATTGGACCACCTGCACCGGGAATTAAAATCGGTCCTCTTGTCGTAGACGAAGTGGTCATGAGCTTAAACATGACGTTGAGTCTGATACGAATCTCTCGCGATTCAAGCTCGCAATCGACTGACTTCATAAATAAGGATTCTTGGGGAAAATGCGAAGCTCGATAACATTGTAGCCACT
Source organism: Ixodes ricinus (assembly GCA_037355805.1). Classification (NCBI taxonomy): domain Eukaryota; kingdom Metazoa; phylum Arthropoda; class Arachnida; order Ixodida; family Ixodidae; genus Ixodes; species Ixodes ricinus. Next base: position 30,708 of record JAZHYW010025747.1, on the reverse strand, counting down.
CTCGCGCTGCAGCTTCTTGTGCTCATGGCACACTTTCTGCTATTGTTCTTTAGCTTTTTAAATTTATTTATCCATCCGACGACCACGCAGTGGTAGCCAGACAACCGTAGATTTTCGGAAATTGTAGCACGGTAAAAAGGAGCACTCGGAACTAACTCATGCACGACGTCCGTTTTTAAGCCTTTTCGCCCATACCCTTGGCGATTGCATACCCTGTGTCAGCGGGCAATCCAAAAATGCACCAGGTCGAGGGTACGTCAGTTACTGGCTGGTTTGAGGTTATGCGAAAAAGTCTATACTTCGTCTCCTTTTAGTATGGACTATTGCAAGCCGCGCGTGCTAAAAGCGCGAGCTAGTCGCTTTGAATGATGCCGCGGCGGCTGCACGAGCGCTGGTGCAGCAAGTGCTCTAGTCAAGGCAGTCAAGGCTGGCCGCTCGCGCTAGCACAGCCCTCGCGGTTAGTCCATGCTAGGGTGAGACTAGAGCCACTCTATATGGCAGCGTAGCTGCCAGAGTAGCGCCACGCTTTTCCCTGTGCCGCCTCTCACCGTGATTGGCCACACGCGGTACCATAGCAACGAGCTGAGCTGGCTCGGTTTCCTTAGCAACCGAGTGACTACTCGTCACGTGGCCTCGCAAGAGCCGTGATGTCACCGGTAAGATGGCAACGCCCAGAGCTGGTGGGTACGAGTTTGCTCGGTGCGCGGTAGTCGTAATGTGCCGCTTCTTGCCGACGATTTTGGACTTCTTCGTGCTCTCTGACACAGGTGTAACGTGAAGATCTGAAAGAATGAGACTTTATACCTTTTCTGTGAAGATCGCTCTGGATACTAGCACCTGTGCGACAGCATCAGTGATATCGCCGTAGCGGTGCTCGGGTTCCTGGATGTGTTCAAGGATAGAGAAGACTTTTTGCATACAATTTTCGCATACGCCTAGCCTTGTTTGAACGTTGAAATGTCTGACAATCGATGCAAAATGTATGCGTCGCATGTTGGACCTTGGGGAAGTTGTTTCTGCCCCAGGTAACCGCGTAATCACAGAAACTTTTAGCGAGGAAGCTCCTGCGATCTTTACGTTTTGTAGTAATCAACGATTTTACGATATAGCTTTTAGGATAACATTTTCGAATTTTCTAGCTTCCTTTGAATGTTGGAATTTCTGAGAATCGAAACGAAAGGTATACGTCGTGTGTAAGGGCCTAGGGGGAGTTGTTTCAGCCGTGGGTCGCCGAATAATCAGAGCAACTTTAAGCGAGGAAGCGCCTGCGATCTTTAACCTTTTGTACTAATCGACGATTTTACGAATCGACAGTTCTGAAGACTTTGATAAACGTGCTTTCGTTGCAATAGCTTGCATTTGATCGCAGTGTTTTTTTGTTTGTTTTTTAAGTAACAAGCTGGCGTTTGTTTAAATGACGTATATGAAATGACGCGCTCTATTACAGTGCATCAACACATACTATTAAACTTATATGCTCAGAGGTGTGTTCGTCTTTGTAATTAACAAGTTACAAAAAATTATTTTTACGAATGTAATATTTATTTTCTGTAGCTGGGCCCGTTTTGTGCTCGTTAATGTCCGTGTGCTATGATGTTATCATCATGTGTGTATAAATTCTAAATATCCTCCTTGCAATGCTTACAAAAGCCAAAATGACGTCAGCCGACCCCAGCTCACGCATTTCGCGAAAACTGATTCACTGGGACGTATGCGCTGGTCAACAATCAATTCGTCGACGAATATTTGAATTCGCGTTCGTGGGCAATGAGTGCACATGAGTGCATTTGCGAATGCCAAGTTCTATGGTGTGCTTAAAAAACACGGTGGAAGCTTGGGGTCATCGCACCGGTGCCCTAGCATGTCACGACCGCTTGATTCCACTGTTTTCTTTTGAGTTGAGGATTAAAGCTAAGGAAGCAGAAGTTAAAAAATCATTTCATGGCCCCTTTGACACGGGTATGCGTGCTACACCAGATAAAAATATTGACTTTTTGCATGCCGGTAAACTTCCGGACGACCACTTGGCCTGTCGGCAAGAACAAGTCCGGCGTCCGTTTTTTTTGATGGCGTTAACAATCCTCTGTAGACCGCCGTGCTTTCCTTCTTGGTTTAACCCCGTCGACAGTTCATCGCACAAAACGAGGGTGATACGTCGTCGACGTCGCTCATCGCCAGTCGGTGAGATAATCTCATCTTGAATGAATGATTGGGTCTTGAAGAAGTATGGTGCTAAGCATACATTCTCTTACTATGAGGCAGTCGAGCAGCAGTCATGTCCAAAGGCAATCGTCCTGTCGTGGCCGGCGTAATCGGATTTTGTTCCATAGGAGCGAAGTCCGAAAGTACCAGGACGTTACGTTCGTCCCACGAAGCGGCCACCATCCCGGCGGCGCGGAAAACCACTCGCCTTGTCCGTGCACCTACGATACTTAGCAGCTCTCGTCGCCCGACAGTCCCCGGGCTGTAAATCGTCTCACTTCACAGAAGAAACAGGCACCGTTCCTCCAGAGGCCCGTGCCGTGCCACCATGCAAAGCGCCTTTTAGGTCTTTTACCACTATTCAATTAACGAATGGAGATATCAACTAGATAAAGGTTGCCACCCGGTGTCGCTAGCAGTATGGTTACCATGGCAACCTCCCAGGCCCAAAATGGAGATCACTATAGGCGCTTCTGACGTCGTGCATCTAGATAATTTTGCGTCGTGTCGCTACTCTGGCAGCTACGCTGCCATATAGAGTGGCTCTAGGTGAGACGAACTAGAGTAAACAAGTTCAGCTCATGTTCTAGACAAAACACGTACTTTAGGCTCGACGTTTACTTCTACTTGGTACACTCACCAGTTCGTATTCTCTAGACGGCAAACATCTTCAGCCTGGAGAGTATCCGATGATTCGACGACCTCGGTGTCTGAACCTTCAGCAATGCGATCGGCCGTGTCGTATGCTACCAATCCTAATTTCTGCGAACGTTCTAGATTTTTTTTTCAAAACTCGGTAGTTTGTTTTGTGCCCAGTACGGCTTTGCACTATCGGACTGATGGCATGCACTCGTGCGCTGCCTTGTACTCGCAACGCTTTCATCGTTGACCTCCATCACGTCGATCTACTGCCTCTTCGTCCTCAACTTTTTACAGAACGCAAACTAACCAACGGTGCAGTGATAAAAAGCTATACTTCGTTTCAGCTTGGGTCCAGACGCAGCCGATGCTACAAGCACGAGCGTGTGGCCCTGGACAGTGCCTGCACTGCACGAGCGCGCTAGCTTGGCGGGGACGCTGAAGCGACCTGAGCTCGTGCTTGCAGCATCGGCTGCGTCTGGACCCAGAAGCTGAAACGAACGTATAGTGGAACTGAAACTTGGTTTTCTACGATCGCTCGTGGAGAAGATAAAAAAAGTCTTAGGCACCGTTGTGGGGAGCACGAGGAGTGAAACTCACGTGACTTGGCCGACGAACACAATTTAACGACATAGGTCGATGCCTCCCTCCTGACCGCCCCGACACCGTGCGGGACACTGTTACGTCACAGGGCACTGGCGGGTACTTTGAATATTTCTGCCGTGTCAGAGGCCTTTAAGTCTGCTTACGCCACAAGTAACCGGGACATCTGTGCTTCGTATTAAAGGGGTACTCCGGCGATTTTTTTGAGCTACTCCAACTAACTATATTTTCGAAATCACCGGCCTTTACCCTTTCCGGTATGCTATTTAATATCGCGAAATTCAGAAACAAACGTTATTGAGAAAATGATGCCAAAAGAAACATTGCAATATACCCGCGTTTTTGGGTGCCGTGACGTCAGGGGAAGGCAGGCTCGAAGGTCGAGCGGGCTGTCTAAAAATGGACTATGCCGAGCATTTGTTTCGTGCTGCTGCGCGGGAGCTGGAGCGACCTTCCACAGCATTCATTTGACACAATGAAACTTCTTGTAATCAGTTGGGAACAAAGTCTACAGCCCAAAGAGTGAACCCCCGACTTCCCCTGACGTCACTTTTTCCTTGTTGGCAGTAGAGACTTTCACTTTAAAAAACAAGGTGAGGTTCAAAATTGCAAATTCGATAACATTCCTAAATATGATTTTTTTGCTTAATATTTGGATTACTAGTTCAGCGATGTTTGTTCGTGTGTTTAGCAAATTTTCAGGCAAATCGGAGAAATAGCCTGGCACGCGACAGTCGAGACACGAATGTTTCGGCGAGTTATACGTAACGTAAGAAAACGGTGCTGTGTAAACCGGTCTTAACTGTCCCCCATTTGTAACAATGTTCTTCGGGAATATTTCCAGAATCCCTAGACTTCAATAGAGCAGCTATAAAACACGCGAAACGAATTATGGGAACTTCCTGTACGCTCCTTCGTCCCGCTTCACCTACCCACCACGTGACAATCGAGAGAGAGAGAGAGATAGAAAGAGGAAAAAAAAGGGGGGGGGTGAGCGTTCGCCTACGTTGCCCCCGCCGCCTTTAAGGTCGCCTCTGTCGTCAGCTACAGCTGATTCCATACAGTCAGTTCCCACAATTCCTTTCGGCGCCGCATAGGGCGCCGCATGATTGCGACAGGTCTATCCTGTCAAAAGGTATGGGCATGCGGTCTTTACGATTTATCTTATAAACAAATTTTGTCTAAAACATCGCAGAACTCTTCGTCGTATTCCGTTAAGTTTTTAGTAGATGTGCGAACGCAAGAAACAAATATCAATATTACGGGGTACTAATTTATGTGGTTTTTATCATGAAGATTGAAGATCCTGCACATACCCCCTCATGAGAATGCGAGCCGTTATTAATTACTGCCTTGTTCCGAATATTGTTCGCAACTTGGCGAGTGTGTTGGAGGCGAAACCTGTCTAGATGAATTGCGGTATCGTTTCCGGCCTCAAATCAACTCGCACTGTTCATTTCTTCATTTTGTCGGAGCATTCGAGAAGGTCACGCCAGCCGTGGAAAACAGAGAACGAAATGAGACGTTCAAATCTTCCAGGTTATTTTACATTCATTTTACTTTTATCCGGGAAAATAACCCGTATATGAAAACTCTATATGTCCCTAGTTTTTCCTCGCCTGAACCCCCAGACAGAAGATACCACTTATCGAAAGTACCCGAACGAAACAAACTATATAATAAAGCTCGGCTACAAATATCCAAAAGTACAATTTAGGGAGACCGCAAAATCAAGGCCAGCGTAGGACCACCGTGTACACCGGGAAAATGGCGGCCGCGAATGAACAGGCCACATTTTGCTAATGAGTCTCTCTTCCCAACAACCATCAAGGTGACTTCCAACCAGGGTTGTAAAAGTTACTTCAAAAATGTACCTAAGATACAGTTACAGTTACTCATTTGAAAAGGTACCTAAGTACGTACCTAGGTACTGGCTTAAAAAAGTACCCAGGTACAGGTACAGTTACTTTAAAGATACTTTATTTTCCCCGAATTCGTGAATATATAATGGAAGTAAAGCTTTTTATACTAAGGATAAACACAAAAACGAGTTCGATAAAAGTGCTTTATTGGTGTCAATGCGAGAAATAAGAAAAACCGTATTCACATGAGCCGGTGCTGACTTCGAAGCGCCCAGAATACGTCGGGCGCATGAAGAAACGCATGAGTCGAGAGCATATGCACCTAACCTTTGCGACATCGAGCGAAGCTTCAAGCTTCCTTGTTGTTGTTTTTTTTCTTCTTTTGCTTGTTTGAAGAAAAATAAGCTATTTTTTTCCGGAACTTTCTTAGTTTTGATAACCGCCAAATTTGAGTCCGATTTATTGAGTGGAAACTGTATTATATCCACTATTTACATTCCTTTATGGTTGTAATTATAATTCATTTTCATTTTCTTTTATATTTTTTATTGTATTTATGGCAGAGGAGAGCCACCATCAGGACAAGATACAGGCAACAAAAACGGTGCACATCTTTCAAGTTATCTCTTCTCTTGTATAGCTGTCAGAGGAGCTTCACACACGCAATGAAGTCGATTTCGGCTTGAGGTGAAGGAAGCAGGTCGCCATTTTCCCTAAACGTAGTTCCGAAGCGATTCGATAAATTGGTGTCGCTTGAACGGCATCGCTAATCTACCGTTCGCTTAAATGAACACCGCCATTCGCTAAAGCGTCGTTCGATGAAAAATCATGGACGGGGCTTCGTTCGCTAAAACGTCGTTCGATCAAGTCAGTGCCTCCCAGGTCGTACCCAACTCACCGTCTATCAAGGCACATGGTAGTGTGTTAATACATCAAGATTTATGGTTTCTATCGTTTTGATCAAGTGAATAAAAAAGTACCTGTAAAAAGTAACTTCACTTAGTTACAAGTTACTGAAAAATGTACCTAAAACACAGATACAGATACCGAGAAATGAAAGTACCTAGGTTTGTACCTCAGGTACAACAAAAGTACCTAGATACCGATTTCCAGTTACTTGTACCTAGGTACTTTACAACCCTGCTTCCAACCGATGCGCGCTGCACAGCTACCGCGCGCGACTCCGGTCGGATATAATATTCACACTCCGGTTATAATGTCAGGGTCGTTGCTACTATAAACGGAGCAGACTGCGTGTGAAACGGGGCACAGGATCACGTAGGCGGAAGGCGACACTCAGGGTTACGCTGCCAAGCGGCCAATGCTAACAGGTCACTTACGGCGGGCGCTCACCCGGTCGCATTGTCCTCGCGCCCATGCCCGCTCTGAGTAATGTGTCGCAACGGGGGTTGCCGCCCGCGTACAAAGAGCCGCATTAGTTTTGTTTACGTCACGTGGACACCTCCTCTTTAGGCTTAAAGGGAAACTGAAGCGGTTCTGTATTTGAGAAAAAACACTTCAATGGCCTTCAATTTACCTCCAGGATCAGGAATATCGAGATTATTTTTTAATTTGGCGCACGGAGCCTTCTAAAATTAATTTTTAAAGTACCGCCAAAGCCCCTCCTTCCCGGGGCGTGACGTCACAAAAGGAGTTTTCGGAATCTCTGCTCTCGCGCATCTTCAGCGCCTGCCAAAGCTATGCACGCGCACTCTTGCTATTTTCAAGAAGGTCAGAAAGAGACGTCACGACTGCCGTCATTGCGGAAAAATATACCTGGCAAGCTTGCCATTGCACGCGCTGCCCACACGAGCAACACGCGCTTGGCGGCCGAAAGGTCCTTTTATGACGTAACAACAGGTCGGAGATTTTTCGCGTTTTCTCGCTTTTAGTTGCGTCTTCAGGGAAAACGAATGTGATATTCAGATTCACGGGATAAAAATACACCAGAATTCACCTCTAACTCGTTTTTCTCAAGAAGTGTTTAGGCTTCCCTTTAATGGCGACCCGCATAATGTATGCTGCACACGCGGCTGAGATTGCTCGCGACAGCGAGCCAGTGGAACGCGCCCTCCAGGACCGTAAGCTGCGTTCGGAATATATCCCCCCCCCTTTTTGCGGTTGCTGCAAAAGCTGAGTTCGTTGGACGGCCTTTCTATCGGGAAATGCATCATTACCTCCCTTTCACGCGCAATTAAAATACCTTCCGGCGAAACTGTCTCGAATCTTCGAAGAACCGGGGCGCACATAGCGGCACGCGGAGAGTCGAGATCGCAAACTGGTTCGTTTCGTAGACCTTTGGATTGCCCGTTAAACAGCAAGGTGGTTTAGTGTTCCGAGGAAGCTCTTCCCCCTCTTTCCAGTTTAGCAGAGCGAACGATGGAGAGGAGGTCGCTTTACGTCCAGCGTTTTCTACGCTAAAGTAGAAAGAGGTTCTGAACTCGTAACACCGACTGCCGCAATTAATAACGAAATAGTGATAATAACTGCGAGTGTTAATGTCTTGACTGCATGAGGAACTAGCAAAGCTTGATCATTCACCCGTACCCTCCTAATTCGCAAAAACAAAAAATAAAGACCAGAAAACTTCGCACACACGAGTTAAAAAAAAAGCTTACACACGCCGAGAAAAACTATGCCTATTGCTTTGAATTGGGACCATTTTTTTTCACTAATTAAAATGTTATGTAGTAAATCTCAGTTAAAAGCAACTCCGGGCAAAACTCAAAATTAAATAAATTACTGGTATCGCTGTAGCGACACAAAATACGGCCCCAGCCAAAATATTACGTCCGTGGGACGCCGCATTTTTAACTAATGCCGATAATAAAAATGCGACCCGCCGCAAGCCGCTGCTCCTTAGCGGGCGGCCAGCGGGTAGCCGATCGCTAAAGCAACATTGGGCCGTGACGTCAGTATCGTTCTCTTTTTTCCTCTGGTCCGGGCGTTGCGCGGAGTTCGCTTCTTTGAGCCGCTACCACCGCTACCTCAGCTTGTGATTGGCGTGTTTAGCAGTTGCTTTTATCTGTAGCCCGTGTAGCTTCGGTATAGCCTTTGGTTTATTTGCTTGTGAGGACTCCAAGACTCGTTTCAGCGAGCAACTCGGTGCGCCCAAGACTGCCCAGCTGTTCCTCGAAAGATGCCGAGTGCGACTTGTAGCGCTGTGGGTTGCTCAAACAACCCGCTGCGCAACACAGAGGTGCTTTTTCACAAGTTTCTGATGGACCGGAACTGGATAACTACCACGTATACAGAATTATACATATACAGAAATGCTGGATAACTACCACGTATACAGAATTAAAACAAAATCAGCTAACCTCCTATCTTTAGACGGCTAGCGCAACAGAGGTAGGTGCCGCTCGGCCTGCCTACTCGCTGAACGAGAAGGATCCTGACGTCACGTTCACATAGCGGCTGATTTCCAGTGCTGCCGGGGCCTTGAGCGGCAAGTTTCGGTATTGTTGGTCGCGCACGCCCCATACAAAACTTTGAGGCGTCGATATCTTTAAAACTACGCACAATAACGAGAAAAAAATTACACCTTGCAATTCAGGGACGCTGACTGTACTAAAAACAGTCATAATCCCAAAATCGAAAGTATGGACCGGAGTTCCTCTTCAATGCGTTCGCATATCATCTTGATGCGTTCGCATACCAAGATGATATATTTGGAAGTCTTCGCTGAAACAACCATAAAAACGCAGTTCTCGTCCATAGTGATATGAATCCGGATTTTGGGCACGAGACGAACATTTCCCTTCCCCCTCCCTCCCCTCCCCCACCTCCCTCCCCTTCCCTCCCCTCCCCTCCCCCCCCTAGGCTCACACGTTCCTCTGCTTTACGCTGGTTTACAGCGTAAAACAGGGGAACGTGTGGAGTCAGAAAAGAAGTCGCGTGCGCCGTGTGTCTTGCTGGAGGGTGCGCGTTTGTGACGTGACTGAAAAAAGGCCAATCAGGGGCCCCATGTTTGCCACGTAGTTTTACTCCGGAAGGCCCGCTTCAGACGGGGCAACTTTCTCAGATATTTCGGTGATGCTGGCGAGGGGTTCCCTAGCTTTCCCTAGATCCTGACGCTGAGACACGAATAGCTCGGATCGCGTGCGGTTCGAAAGGGACGAGCAACTCTGACAACTCGGAGACGTTTGAAGCGGCAGCAGCCAATTAGGGATGTGATATTTTCACGTGAAATCTTTTCGGGAGAAACTGCCCCGTCTGAAGAGGGCTTGAGGAAGTCTTAAAGGGGTTATGACACGCCAAAAATAAAATATGACATAACTATACTGCTAGGACCCATTTATGTTGTTATCATCATGCTAAATTTGTTTTGAAAATGGCGCGATAGTTGCGTGGATAAATCGATTATTATGCGGGTCCCTCGGATCCGCCCCATTCGAAAAGGCTGCCGTGGCTGAGAGACTGGTGACGTCACCAGCCTCCCGCGCGGCGTCCCCTTGCACGCACTCACAGACTTGGCTCTTTTGGCGTCTCGGGCTTCAGCTTCCTCGTTTACCTTCCGCGATTCAAGCATGCGGTCCGTGACGACTACGTCTACGGCATTGCTCGCCTTGTCAAAGTGTTCGACATTGATCGCAGCAGCGATGAGGGGATTGCTATCAAGAGATGTTGGAAGCTGTTCAGTTTGACTACGACTCGCTGGCGACCAGCTCCATCGACGGCAAGTTAAAGACGAACTCGCCGTGGTCACCGTCGTCCGAGAATATCTCGCAGGCGCATGCAGGGTGGAAGGTAGACGGGCCGGGGGCGAGAGCGAGAACAGCGTTAGGGTTGCCGAGTTGCGTGAGCGGTTTTGGTTGTACCGCGGCGAGGCGAGCTAGGGCGATGATGGGGGCGCCTAGAATGAGAGAGCGTTCATGATCACGTGGTTTATAGACACCATGGGTACGAATAACTTAGGCAGGGTTGCCTGGTGGCCAGATGAAGACGATAAAAATTCGTAAATTGATGATTGCAATTACCAGAGGTCTAAAAATCGCGTAACTTGGTGTATATAGTAAAAACTATCCGTTTAATTTTCGTGTCATAACCCCTTTGGTGCGTGCCCTGCGTGTCGCAGGCGTTCGGGAAAGGTGCACCAGGGCCACCGGACAGACGTCGCTGGAGGCGAGCCGGCCGGGTCTGCAGACCGCGCAGGGAATCCGCGTCCCCCAGGAACCCCTAGACACTGCCCCGGTTGCGATCCGGGAAACCGGAAGGGGAACCCGCATGTATCAAAGCTGGGCAGGCCCCGACGCTGTGAACCTCGGGAAATCGCAGCCCCAAACAAACGAAGCAAAAAAAAAAAAAAAAAAAAACGCAAGATCGCAGTAAAAAAAAAGCGTTTTTGAGTTTGAGCAATTATTAAGCGGTTTCTCCGCGATCATTTCTAACGCAAATCTCTTCGAACAATGCGTGGTTCTAAGCATGTTCAAAAAGTTATTGGTCTTGGCTCTGTTTTCGTTCCTCTAGCTAGTTCTGGGAGAACTCGAAATGTATTGTACTATTCTTGTGCCCCGCCCCTGCCCCCCCCCCCCACACACACTTCATGGATTATGCAATGAAAGGTAATACTTATAAATGTCCGTGACTTTAGGTCACGGACTCATTCATATCAAACATTTGAAAGCCCGGTCTGTTGAGAAACAGTGAGCAAAGTGCTCCTGAGTCTGGAAGAAAAAGGAAAAAAAAATCATTCTCCGCTCATCTTTACTTTATAAACCGCAAAAAAAAGAAAAGAAAAAGGTTTAGCTTTTTACAGGGCGTTATTATGCTTCGTTTGATCATAGCTCAGAGCGCAACCGACGCCATGAGCCAGTAGGGCCAATCAACCAGCGCGAAAAGCGACACGTCACAGCGTCCGTCGACTTTCTGTGCATGTGCTGTCATCGCATAAACCAATCAATTATGGCCGTGAAAGCGTCGTGGCTTGGGCGCTTGTAGTCTGCGTCTATGTTGGGATGTCTCCTAGGTTGTGACTGCGACCTGACCATATAGCGACACCGAAGCAAAATTTTCCCATTCAAGTAGTGAATGAAAGGGTCACTGCCCTTGTCACTCATTCACTAACATTGAAGTTTTCTTGTTTGTTGTCTCAAACACTTCACGAAAGCATATTATAATACCCCCTCCCTCCCCTCCCCTCCATTAAAAAAAAAAGTTATTAAGGGTGGGAAAGAGTTTCTCAAAAATCCGCGTCGCATTGCACCTCTCCACGGGAAAAGTGGACTCCGACAACAGTCACATGCTTTACTACAACGCTCTTACAGGCTCGCCGGGCCGTATAGCTTTCGCCTTTGGCAAAGTTATGTTGAACGTTAAACGGGAAACCGCGAAGTCGCGACACAAATCGGTCATCGCATGCGAACCTCGGAGCTCTGAGATTTGTCGCTGACGAAGATAAATACACCCAGCGTCTCGTATTTTCTCCTTGATCTGCTCCCGCCTGGCGGATAAAAGATACGTGATGCGAAATATCAGAAACGCGGCCAATAAATCAACCGCACTCGGACGAAAAAAAAAACGAAAAAAGACACGCTTGTCGCGATCTACGATTGTACGCGAGGGCGCTTTCCCATTATTACGGAGGCGATGTTTGACGTAACAACAGACGACTTGAGAGCTCGACTTTGCTTCGTATACAGAGACGAAATTCGACACAAAAGCGACTACGAGGGCCTTTCAGACCTAAAATGAATGAACGCGCGAAATAAGCGGCGACGCGATAGCGCCCGTCACGTTGGCTTCCGGAGTTTTATCCGTCACAAAATGTAATCCCCATGAATGTCGAGAAAATCTATCTTTCGCTTCCTTCCTTTTTATTCCGTTACTTCAGGCCGCGAAGAAAAATGCACCTCGGGCACAAAACGAAACTAATAAAATACAACTTTTTTTTTGTTCTTAAGAGGTGAAAAAAGACAGTTGGACCTGGACGACCCCAAAGAACCAGGCAGCTGGCGAAAACCGCATAGGCGATCCCAGGGAGCAGTACTTTACCTGCGAGACAAAAGAACAAAAGACGCTGTGTGTGAGTCACACGCCATCACACCACATCGACGTGTTTCATTTGACTCGAATACGGCGAAACGATCGTGTTATTTCCAGTAGACAAATAAATATCTGCTTTGTATTTGACAACTTGCTTACATAGTATATGCGCGCGCATCCGTATGCGTTTATTGAACATTAGGCCTGCTTTCTGCTTAAAAAAAATTGGGTTGTGGGGATGTTTATACAGCCTGTAGTTGGTCAGCCATTTTTAAAGTTGCGACGAGTCACTCGCTGTAGATGAGCAATTTAGCCAGTGCGGTACAACCGCTAGCCTGGGGTCTTTAACGTGCACCACGCAGTAGTGATACACGACCGCACGCCGGTACGATGCTCATCCAGATCGAAACGGGCAGGGGCTGGGGCTCGAACCCAGGATCCCTGAGTTCTGCAGCGCGAGCTTTCGCTCCACGCGCATCGAGCTGGGTGTGCGCTTTAACCCACTCGGCCACCGATCCCTTTTTTTTTTTTTAACAAATTTATTGATCGTTTGGAAGCTTTTTTGAACAAATACAAACAGCCGACCTGTCGGCTGTTTTTCTTTTAGGCAATGAGCAGCCTGCCCGTTACATCATTATACGCTAACACTTCACATGGACCATTTCTGTAGTCGTCTTTCGATAAAGTCCCACTGCTCCTTGTCCTCTGGAAATCTTTTCGCCGCAACACTGAGAGTCCACCCCAAATTGGCCGCAAAATACCACCATGTTCGCTTGGCTTGAATGTCGCACTCGAGATACGCAGTTCGGGATCGCCAAATCGCGTGCAGTCCGAGCACCAACGTTTGGCAGAACGTCGTCAATCTTCGAAGGCCATTTCCTCAAGTGCTGAAGCACCCCCTCTGTCAACAGTGGTTGGTCTTGAGGTTCGGCGCCTTTCTTCCAACGCTTGCGGGTCACAAGAGTAAATCGTTGATCAGCCGCAGTCATACTCTCTGTAGTTTTTTTCCGTTGATTGCTCCCCCTTCCTTTTGACTGGCGCTTCCGCTCCGGTGACTTCTTGATCCGGGTTACCATCTTCCTCGCTGGCCTTTCTGTTCTTCTCCCCTTCCTTCCGACCAGCTCCTAGTTGACCCTTCCTTCTTGCGAGTTCTCTCCCTTCTTCGGCGACAGCGTCTCTGTCACCATGACTTCTGCGACGCTGCTTGCTGGTGGTGCTAAATTCGCTGCTCCGACGACGTCAGATGACAATTCAGACGCCTTCCCCGTCGAAGTCCCGGCAATGGTCTCCTCCATTTCATCTTGGTCCATCAAGTTATCGACGTCCTGTGGTTCGGTTGGAGGCCTCGTTTTTGCCGCGTACGTCTGGATGCAGTTGTCCTCCTCATGTCCATAAGTGCGGCACGTTCTACACCATGGGGTGCGACACTGCTAGCGCATGTGTCCTACCTTCTTGCACCGTAAGCACTGAGGTGGGCGGCCTGGAATGGACACCAGCGCTGGCATTCCGAGGATGTTGATTTTATGCGGGATAGCGTCCACTGTGATACCTTCCTCGAGTACCATTGTGACTGTTCGCGTTGTTGTCTCCACATTCTCAAAGCCTGGTTGCCGCCACTTCTCGCGCACGATTGATTTCACTTTTCCGTGCGACTCGAATGTCTTTTGCACAGCTTCGTCGGGAACGCAGACGGGAACCCAGTGAACTTTGAATGATTTCTCACTCACATTCGGATCGATGACCAGGCAGGTCTTGCCCTTGACGTTGAGCACTGCCGCATGTAGCAGCTTCTCCTTCGCTGCCGCGTTGTGCAGGGTGAGCATCCAAACGTGGTTGTACTGGAAGGCACCGAAGCCGGTCACGTCATTCATGTCAACGACGAGCTTGAGAACGTCGCGAAAGTCGTCGATGCGATACGGTCTTGCTGATGGGTCACCGTGTAGAAAGACTGAATTAAAAGAATATCGACCTGTTGGCGGCGTAGGCAGGATAATACGGTAGTCCTGGGGAGCCAAAGTTTCCGAAATACCTGTTGATACCCGTCTAGGGTTGGCCGTAGAACGCGCTCCGCTGGAGCTCATGATTCCCTGACCGTTCTCCTCGGCGTTCGAAAAAAGAATCACTCGGCCACCGATCCCCCGTCTTTCTGCTTACGAACACACGGACTATGGGCCCAGTGTTCATGCGCAGGAAGCGACCAATTAACGAGAGAACCTCCTATGCAACGCAACGTAGGCAACCACCCTGGGGCTCGTACACGGGAGTGGGACACTGGATTCGCATGGGGCTCGTACCATCCGCTGCTTGGGGCCAGCCTGCACGTTCTCCCGTGGGCACAATAAAGACTGAATAGCTTGAAGGTTACAGGTCGGAGCGCGCACACACACACACGCGCACACATGCACACACAACACGTAACGACACGTTTTACTCAAACGGTCTGTAAGACTTCTACTTCTTCCAGTCACGAGCATGAGCTTTAAGTATCTTGCCTCGAATGGTGGTGGTCGTGACGAGACATTTTCCGCTTACTCTCTCCCCCGACCGCCCGCCAAGTAGGCATACCGGTCTGGGCGACGAAAAAATATTAAAACGTTTCAACCTGCAAATAGTAAAATAATAGAGGGGAGACAAAACGAGATTGGGTGACGGCTACGCTTGTCTCCTAAATGCCTTCTATTGGCGTGGCGACGGCAAAACAATGCTTTCGCCCATACTAGAAGTGACCAGCGGCGTAGACTTTCCATTTTCCCGGGGGGGCAGGCTGAGAAGTTCCCCGGGGGGGGGGGTGCTGCGCGTTGTGTTTCCGCCACAACTGGAGATTGGAGCTAACGCAAGCACGCTGGGATTCCATTTCCCACGTATTTTGTCAATAAAGGCAACGTGGGCGGTATTTTGTTTACATCCAAGCTCGTTACATGGCACGTAAACAGCGTCTCGGAAATAATAATATTAATAATAATAATAGTTTATTTTCCAGTGCCCACAAACAACCACTATTGTGTGGTGCACAAACATGGGTGAAGTATTATACATTTAAGACACAATACAAATTATCAAAGACAAACTAACAACAAACAGAAGACAAAAAAAAAAGATCAAGGCCCGGGCCCGGAGAGGGCTCTGCCCCCTGGATCTCACCAGGGGGGCACGAGCCCCGTTGCCCCATAGTCTACGCCTATGGAAGTGACGATATTTCAAGATGGAGGCGCCCTTGTGAAAAAGGTCTATACGAGTCCGTCTTTGGCCAATTTACACAACCTTCGGCGACGCGTCAAAAGCGTGGTAACCACTAAGCCACAAATATTTTCGCGTGCGCTCAGAATACTTCAAACTCATTTGTTCGTAATTGTTTGCTCGCTCGTTTTTACCTTTTGTTTTCACGGAGACAGATACGGTAAAATATGCACTTGAGAAAAATTCTACCTCGCTCCGCCGCGAAAGTTGGCCGTGTTATAGCTGGTGTAAAACGAGCAAATGAAACAACAACCAGAACGGAGAGCATAAACAAGAGCCCGCACGGCGATTTGTCATAGACATGGCAATCTCTGGCAACTCGAGCAGATCTGTTGTTCGCGATGGGACGAGGCGGCGCAGGGAACGGCAGGATGCCTGGCTCGGGACGAAATGAGTGCGCAGCTCCAGCTGCCGCGCACCACGAGATTGGACGGCGACGGGAATTGCGGCGAGCCTCATTGAGATAAACAGCGCAGACAGGCCATCCATGACATCGACGCCCGCGCTGGCCGGCCTAATCGAGACAAATTGGCGCCGATATCTCGCCGTCGAAAAAAATAAAAACAAAAAGGGTCCTTTGGAGCCAGGACCGGTTCCACGGCTCCCATCCCGAACCCGCTGCAAACGAACGCAGTGCTTTCTTCGTCCTTTTTCTTGGCTCAACCCACTTCGTTTTCTAATTTTTCTCCTATATTTTTCTTCCAGAACATCTCTCCCTCAGAAACAGCCGCACTCGCTGCCGCCTCATAGACGCGTTCCGTGCTAATTCTAATATCATTTAAAAAAAAAGAAAAAAGGGAAAGGAGAAAACAAACGATTGCGGAACTTTTAAGAGAATCTTACGATGCACCGCTGCGGATGCTACGGACCATCTTAGGCGATTCAACGCTCTGAATGAGTCACGTGACTATACACCGTTCCAAGTTGGGCTACGTTGGGCTTCCTGGCCGGCGCCATTTTAACGAGTGTAGCGCCGCCTACCCTCATCCGGGCATTTAGGAGAATCGGAACCCGTCCGAACAACGCTTCCTGTACTAAGATGCCTGTCAGGTGGCTCGCTCTCCCATTGCGGCTGGTCTGCCATCGTATTGTAGCCAAACGCCACGGGGTGGCGCTCACTTCCGACCCGCTAGGCGCGAGCAACAACATCATCGTCAGCAACTCTTGCTGGGCGCTCGGCTGGCTCGGCCATCTCGGCACAACTGGCGCGGCCGGCCGCTCGCAACTGAGTGCTAATTTTATTTATTTTAACATTAGTTTTAGTTTCAGTTTTTGGTTTACGGTTTAGCATCCTACTGAAGAAAATACCCAATTATTCTCCGTGGCCCTAGCCCATAATACCATATGAAGACGAAGACGAAAGTGTAAATATACCAAAGAGTGAGCCAGCGCTGCGTAAGTTTGTCTTCCTTTTGTGTGCGTGGACTGGAGTAACTGTTTTGCGGGTGCGCTGTTCCGCCTGTACAGCACCACGTCATTCATCGCCTTCGCACTCTCTTTGCGCTGTTAAAGGGGCGATGCAACGATTTTTGTATTTTGCGCAAATATCGCTTAGAACAGATCCCTGACGTTAATGACCTGTGAAATACCCGTTCGTTTTTCACCACGCAATCGAAGTCGCAGAAAAAAATAAAGAAAAACGAGCAGAGTTCACCCCCTCAACTCGCAGCCAGAACAAGCGGCCACGTGATCTGGAGCCGATTATATGCCGCCAATGTTGATCATAACCACGCGCTGGGGTTGGCAAAGGACAGGACACGCGCTGGGTTCCAGACATTGTTATGGCTCGGCTATTGTCGTCGTTGAAGCGATTGGACACGGGCCACTACCCGAATGCTTCTCGAGCTATCGATTATCACGAGCCCAAATCGAGTGTCCACGACACGCTCGGGTCCAATCTGTGAGCCGCATTCAAATATCGTCACTGGGCGGTACTGCTACCGCCCAGCTACGTCATCAGGTTTTGCGAAGGAGAGATTGAATGAAAACACTCGGTTTTGTCCTCGAAATTACAGCGCAACAAAGGAGTTTCTTGGCCAGTGGCGTTGCGTGCGAGTATCCTTGAGTCCCACTAGTGCCAGTAAGCTCGTTGTAGTAATCGGCAAAGTTGAATTGTGTGGACAATTCAACGCCTCGTGCACGAGCATCGTTGTTGCATGCTCGCATGCGCCTCGTGCACGAGCATCATTGTTGCATGCTCGCATGCGCCTCGTGCACGTGCATCATTGTTGCATGCTCGCCGCGTGATGCCAAGTGTTGATGTCACGCGGCGATCCTTGCTGCTATAAAAAGAAAAGCCGACCCGCTCGGCCTCAGATCCATCATCGCCACCACCGTGTCCTGTCGTACTTTTCGGTCTTCCTGGCGGCCTGGTTCCGGAGCCGTTGGGCCGCCACGTAAGCGCTGTATTAGTACCCGCAGTACGAGAATATAACAATGGCGACGAGGATTATTGGTTAAGGGATTTTTTTGGTGGCTTTGGTGGATCTCCGCGTCCCGGTCCACTGGTCGTGAGCACCGGCGCGTATATCTTTGTTTCTGTGTTGTTAGGCCGAGGCGCCAACGGAACAGTTTCCAAGTTCGCTTGTCGGATTTGAATTCCGACGGATTTATTTTAGCGAGAAATCTGGTTTTGTCTGATTAGGCCTACCTTCGAATGTCAGGCCTGAACCTTAACGTTCTGTGACGCCATTTTGAATTTTGCATTTTCGGCATTTTCGTTGCTTCTTGAGGTTTGAGGTTGAGGTTCTTGAGGTTTCAGTTTTCTTTTTCAATGCAATTCATAGCCATAGCTTGCGATCGCAACCGCTGCAGGGGTTACGTATGCAAAGGCGCTGCCTGTGAAATAACAGCGCACCGCTGTTAGCGGTTTTGAATACGTTCCTTAGCCACCTTAAAACGTTTAGGACATGACTCTCAACACTGCCGCAGCAGCGATTCCTTCGCCGGCCGTATTTTTGGCTGTCCCCGGCATGCCATCTCAGGCCTGGCCGGCGTGGAAGCAGGCTTTTATTTCATATCTTGCCGCCGCCGGGCTCGACGGCGTCACGCCGGTGAGGAAGAAGCACATCCTCTTCGCTATGCTAGGTGTGGAAGGACAACGAATTGTGTCCGCCTTTCAGCTAAACGCCGTGCCGGCCACAGAACAAATGAATGAGTTTGAAGCGTTTTTGGCCGCGCTAGAGAAACACTTCGAATTTTCCGGTTGTGTCACGTTAGAACGCCGCAAGCTACGTTCTCGGGTTCAGAGGCCTGGGGAAACCGTATCGGAATTTCTGGCAGCCCTACGGCATCAGGGTGCCTTTTGCGCGTACGGTAACACGCTGGACGAACGTCTTTGCGAAGTTTTTCTCGAAGGGCTAGACTCCAAGCGGGTCCAAGATCGTATTCTTCGTGAGTGCGTGGGCACCGCCGTGCCGACGCTTGAGCGAGCAGTGCAGCTTGCATTGCAGTTTGAGCAACTTGCTCGCACATCAGAGCAATTTCACCAACAACCCTTAGCGATCCAGTCTTCTTCCACCAACCCCAGTCCGGTTCTGTATATAGAGCCTGGGTTTGAACAGTCGCGCTCGTCCAGGACGACCCAAGATGGAGGGCAAGGATCGTGGGCGTCCCCGAGAGATGGCCAAGGTGGCCAACCCGCTCTTCCGCCCTGGCCTTACGATCGCCACACTCCGGCGCAAGCGGCGGTTCCCCGGGATGCCCCGTGGCCCCCGAGTTTTTGGCCATGTTCCGCGTCCCTCGGCGCGCATGAGTCTGCCACCGCGTCGAGACGTCCCTCCTTTGCGAATGGGTCCGCGAGCAGCCGGCCCCGATCAGTGTTCTTTTTGTGGGCGCCGGAACCACGCCCGTGAAGTGTGCTCTGCCCTACATGCGCAATGTTTTCTGTGCGCGAAGATGGGTCATTTTGCCGTTGTTTGCCGAAGTCGCCGTCCACCGTCAGACATGTTCGTGTTCGACCAGCGGCAAGAGTCCCTTCCATCTCGTCGATACGGACAAGTTCAAGGACGTCAGCATGGTTCGTTTTCCCGAAGGCCTGGTCTGACATCAGTTCAAGCGGTCGAAGATTGCGACTACCAGTACAGCGTCAGCGCAGTTGATGATGCGGCCCACGTCCGGTCCTTGGAGCGCCCTGCGGGTGAACGAAGTCGCCTCAACGCGTTCATTGCTGATGTCCAGGTAAATGGATTTCCATTGAAACTCCTAATTGACACCGGGTCACATGTGTCTATCCTAAATGAACAAACATTTAATCATGTCAATCGATCCAGACACATAAGGTTACAACCACCTACACGAAAGCTGGTTCATTACATGCATCAAACCATACCTATCCTTGGATGCTTTACGGCTCAAGTAATTTTCAAGGACCGTTTCGCACCGTTGTTTTTTTATGTTGTACAGAATGGCCGTAGCTTGCTCGGCATCGATGCTGTACGCGAGCTACAGATGACTTTGTCGGGCGCTAAGCATACGTGTGCTTATGTCAATGCAGCTGACGGAGGACGAGATCCAAGTGGAGATGTGACGTCGGCCTCCGTTCCTCAACGCCAGCCCTTCACCGTTTCGAACCGTCAGTCCCATCAGGAGGCGAGTTCTTTGGAAGCTCCTCACCGCGCCTTGTTTCCTACACCGCCGGAGGATGTTCCATCGCAGCTCCATTCTACGTCCAGCGCTCAAGTGGCTCTGGGAACGTCTTCGCGGCCGCCGCCTCCGCCGGTCGTCGTTTCAAGTTCCCCGCCGTCGTCTTCGCGGGACACGTCACAGCTTCCTCCCGGGTTTGAGAATTTTGAACATCTTTTTAGTCCAGAGCTCGGTTTGGTTCGTAACCACACACACACAGTGAAGGTGCGATACAATGTGCCACCTGTACAATCTAAGCTGCGTAGACTGCCTATTACATTGCGGGAGGCAGTTTCAGAAGAGATTTTTAAACTAGAACGACAAGGTGTCATCGAACGAATTGATGCGTCAGAATGGGTTTCACCCATAGTAGTAGTACGAAAGCCAGATGGTCGCATTCGAATGTGTGTGGACCTGCGAGCGCCGAATCAGGCTGTGGTGATTGATTCTTTTCCATTACCACACATAGACGAACTTTTGAATTCTTTGCGCGGATCTACCCATTTTTCTAAGTTAGACCTAGCGTCGGCTTATCACCAGGTTCGGCTTGACCCGACGAGCCGTGATCTAACATCTTTCATAACTCATGAAGGACTTTTCCGATTCAAACGGGTTTGTTTTGGCCTTGCGTCGGCGCCAGCAGCATTTCAAAAGATAATGTCGAAGATCTTGGAAGGATGTAGAGGCGTTCAGTTCTATTTAGACGACATCATAGTCTACGGATCCTCTCTAGAAGAGCACAACGCAAACCTACGTAAAGTCCTGTCTTGCATAGCTCAAGCGGGAATGAAGCTCAATCGTAAGGCTGTGTTCCAGGTGCAGGAGCTCTCGTTTTTGGGGCATCGACTGTCCATGGAAGGTTTAGCACCCCTTGCATCTAAGGTGGATGCCGTCATAAACTTTGAGCCTCCATCAGATTCATCGAAGCTTAAAGCATTTTTAGGGTTGGTTGAATATTACAGTAAATTCATACCCCACTGTTCCACCGTTGTAGAACCACTTCGTCGTCTACTCCGAAAAGGGGTCCCGTTCGTCTGGTCCTCGGAGGCAGAGGCCAGTTTTCGCAAAGTGCAAAGATGCATTCAAAATGCCCCAATCCTCTCGATGTTTGATCCCACACTTCCTATAGTCATAGCGACAGACGCCTCCAATTACGGTTTAGGCGCTGTGCTTCAGCAGCAGCACGGGAACAAACTTTGTCCTGTAGCCTTCGCGTCGCGCACGCTAACAGATGCCGAACGGCGCTATTCCACCGGGGAAAAGGAAGCCCTAGCGTGCCTTTGGGCATGTGAGAAATGGCACCTCTATCTGTGGGGTCGTCCTTTCGTCATTAGAACTGATCACCAAGCACTAGTTACTTTGCTGTCTAACAAAGGTTCTGGGATCCGACCGTTGCGGATCACGCGTTGGACTTCGCGGTTGTTAAATTACAATTTCAAGATGGAATATCTCAGAGGAACCAATAATTTGGTAGCCGATGCATTTTCGAGACTTCCTGTGCGCGACACGGAAGATGGCACCATGTTTGAGGACGATGTTATCGCTCTCATTACAACTCCTCTGACTCAGGCGGAATTTCAAGAGGCCACGCACAACGACCCAGTGTTACCTGCGGTCATCCGCTATACCACGTCGTCTTGGCCGGAAGACGTGACTCCTGAACTTAGACCATATTTCCACGTTCGGGAGCAACTTTCTGTACAAGCTAACATATTGTTTCAAGGTGAAAAGATCGTCGTGCCTGAGAGGTTACGTGCAAATATCATCCAACTGGCACATGAGACCCATCAAGGTATATCAAGAACCACGAGCGTCATCAGGGATCGGTACTGGTGGCCTCGCATGAACCAAGAAGTTAAGTCAAAAATTGAACATTGTACAGTCTGCCATTCAACAGATAAGCCAGTGAAAGCGGCACCTGCTCCTTTGCAACCAGTCGAGTTTCCACAACAGCCATGGGAAAAACTTGGTATCGACATCGTTGGCCCTGTGGATCGTGCACCTCCTAGTCAGCGGTTCTTTATAGTTCTCGTTGATTATCATTCTAAATGGCCTGAAGTGCAACCTGCAGCTTCAGTTACCTCTTCTGTTGTTATCACCTTCTTAAAGAATGTCTTCGCACGTGAAGGTCTCCCTGCTGAGATTGTTTCTGATAATGGGGTTCAGTTTGTGTCGAAGGAGTTTCAGGACTTTCTCTGTCAGAGTGGTATTAAACACCGACGTGCATCGTTATATCACCCTCAGAGCAATGGTCAAGTAGAGCGGTTCAACCGCGTGTTAAAATCGTGTTTGCAACTGGCTGTAGTACAAGGACGGCCTCTGCCAGACGCTGTTCGTGACTACTTGGAGGCATATCGCCGCACTCCTCACGCGGCAACGGGACAAGCCCCGTGTATCCTACTTCACGGTCGAATGCACAGATCGAAACTTGATCTTCAGGGCATGCCGACTCCACAGCTGCCATCTACTTCCGATCATCGTGATGTACACGACAAAGTTCATCACTATCAGCAGAAGATGAAGTCTTATTCAGACACTCGTCGAGCTGTCCGACAACCACTGTTTACAGTTGGTCAGGCTGTTCGTGTTTTTCAACCGAAACAACATAACAAACTTCGCAGTCGATATTCGACGCCTCAAATAATTCAAGAACAAGTCGGTCCTGCGACGTATAGGTTTTCGGATGGTCGAACATGGAATGCCGACAAGTTGACCAAGACATTGTTGCAGCCTGAACGCCAGGATATGGAGATATACCCTTTTTGCGATGATGACGATGAGCTTCTTCCCAACGTACTTCTACCTGTTCCTCCTAGGCCGATTTCTGATACAAGGAGCACTGTTCCGACATCTATAACTACTCTCCCTGGCTGCAGTTTAACACCTGTATTGACGGGTGTGCCGCCACTACATGCAGTGCCGGAACCTTCTACACCAAGTTTCCTGTCACCTTCTACCCGGCCGGTTGGGGACACTGTTGCTGAGTGGGGACAACCTGTGGTCCAAGACTCATCGTCCTCACCAGGGCCTGTGGAGGCCGCCATGTCTGATCCGGGTTCCCCTGAGGAGCCTGGCCTATCGTCTCCGAGGCAAGAGAACACCTTCGTTCCCAGTCCGAGGTCCACTTCTGTGCCTGGTCAGAGTTCACCTTCAACAAGGCCTGTTGATCTTCGTACAAGCTCTCCTGTGGAACCTGGTCCACATATACCGGAGTCGTATGCTGTTATGCATCCGAGCTCTCCACATGTCGAACCGGGCTCCCGATCACCGGTAGAACCAAGCACCAGCACACCAAATACTTCATCAAATTCGGCATATTCGTCCATGCCTGAACTATTGGACGTATCCAACAACGTGAGTGATGTTTTGACGCATTCCTACGAGCCAGCACCTGCAGTGGAAGCTCCACCGACATCAGAGGGCCGACCCGTACGCCAACGTAAACCTCCAAGTCATCTGAAAGACTATTTCATTTATTAAAGACACTGAATAACTTGTGAACAATGAGTGCGGGACCTAAAGGACCAGTTTCACCTTTAATAACGCAGTAAATTTTTTTCGTCGAAGGGGAAAAGTGATGCGTAGTTCAGCACTTTACTCAAAGTAAGAACGAGTGACAGTGATGTGTATCACGCGTGACAAGGACATGTGAAACACCGTTGCCGGGACACCTGTGCTTTCATGCACTGAAGAACTTTTGGGACAAAAGAGTGAATTTATGTTTTACAATTTCAAGCTTAGATGAACTTTGAAGTGATAACGAATGTATTTTCAGTAATTCTGTGTAATGTAACGCTAGAGGTTTTCCTTCCCAGTTTTCTTAATTTAAAGGGAAGGAGAATGTAGTAATCGGCAAAGTTGAATTGTGTGGACAATTCAACGCCTCGTGCACGAGCATCGTTGTTGCATGCTCGCATGCGCCTCGTGCACGAGCATCATTGTTGCATGCTCGCATGCGCCTCGTGCACGTGCATCATTGTTGCATGCTCGCCGCGTGATGCCAAGTGTTGATGTCACGCGGCGATCCTTGCTGCTATAAAAAGAAAAGCCGACCCGCTCGGCCTCAGATCCATCATCGCCACCACCGTGTCCTGTCGTACTTTTCGGTCTTCCTGGCGGCCTGGTTCCGGAGCCGTTGGGCCGCCACGTAAGCGCTGTATTAGTACCCGCAGTACGAGAATATAACACTCGTGTAAAGTGAAAAACATTCCAATTGAATATCGTTGCACCGCCCCTTTAACGCCAGGCACGACACTGCACTATTCGATTTGAAGCACTACTCGCACACCCCTACAGGTATCACAATAGCAGACGTCAAATCTCCCGCGCTCTCGCGGCCGCAGGGCGATAGGGTCAGTTGGCAGCGCCCCTCGCGGTAGTTTCGGTGAAGGAAGGAGGAAAAAGGGAGAGGGCACGGCAGGACGCTCGCCGCTCTCATGACAGGCATCTTAGTACAGGAGGCGTTGGTCCGAATGACCGACCGCCATTACTGGACTGTTACCCTGCTCACCGAGTCACACCGATCGCAGCTGCTTCTGTCGGCACGTCTGCCGTATTCGGCGCCCTCGGCTCATCCTCTTCGTCCATGGAGAAAAGCACTATCCTAATTGGTATGTCAGGCATGGGGAAAAGTGCATCCTGCTTTCCTGGCATCTTTTTGTGGGTAATTTTTAGCGCGGTTCTGGGGCAGTCGTCGCTCCCAAACCGAACTCGGCGTTTCGATCGCTGGCGAAATTGGGGATCGCTAGTGAAATTGAGGATCGCTGGTGAAATTGAGGATTGAACGAAGCCAGGATGGCATGAATTTCGGCGTGTGAATTTACGCTGAACTCGAGTTGTCGCAGCTTGGGGGCGCCGGGAACATTTGAACTAACTGCGCGGTTAGCGGCTCAGACCTGCGCTGCCACGTATGCTTTAATTGAAATAGTAGAATCCTCAAATTTAAATATGAATCGATATATAAATACCGAGTACAGATAGCAAGTGCGACGGATCCGTTTTTTCTGATTTGGAATCCACTGTCACAATAGTGGCACATTGATGTGCCTCTCTGTAATCGCCTCGCGTGAGAATTATTTGTGCGCAAACTGTGTCGCGGCGTGTACTACACGAGGCTGTGTTATATATATACATGTATATTCACGTTGGAGAGTCTACCACAAAACTAAGCCGAAGCCCGAGCTCTGTGCCCAGTCTTGCTGTGCACAGTGGCGTCAGAACAAAACGCCCCCCCCCCCCCTTCCCGTCTTCCTTCCATTTCGAAACTTTCCCAACACCATTGGCCATGACAACCTTTCTTTTTTTCAGTTTTGCATTGGCTGTTTGCTTCATAAGCAATTCTCATTTTATATTTAGCTGCAAAGAATATCCTCATCCAGCTACGATTACCAGTTGGGTGGACGACACCAAGCTGTGGCCGGGGATTGGAGACCCTCACAGTCGTACAGCTATTTGCAAAGTGAATGGGTGGGACAAGTCCTTGCTCACAAAATGGTTGATGTCATATTTGTTGAAGGCCCCAGTGAGGCCTTCTCAAGCAGTGAACCAGAAGCCTCGTGCAGCATGGATATGTGCAAAACAGTCTGGAGAAGGCGCCATCATGTGGAAAGTAAACAGGGCGGTGAAGTTAAGTCTCACAGGACAATCTTGCACAGATGGGGCTGCATCTTGGAACAGTGGTACAAAGAGAAATGTAGAACCAGTTATCATGACACAAGTGAAGTTCAAGATGCAGAAGTGTGCTGTCGATGCAGACATTCCACCACCAAGGAAGCAACCTTGCCGCACCCACATTCATGCCCACATAAACATGCCGCACCCACATTCATCCTGTTTGGCAGCGTGGGTGTCGCACACTGAATCGGCGTTTATTTTACGTCGTTTTTTTTGTTATTTGTACAACCAATTACAGCACAGTGCTGCCCGGTCGATTCTTTTCTTGCATAGGCCATGTCACGCGCGAAAACACGCTATAATACCAAAGCGGCGCCTAACATTGTCGAAACAACTTGCCTCCGTACACTGCGCACGTGCTTTCTAACAGTCCACTCCGTGAAGCAGACGAGCTTTCGAGGGAAAGGGTAAGCGGAGCGTTGGCGCAGCGCTCTGGTTCGAGAGTGTTTTTTCCCTTTCTGCATCGACCTACTTGGAACGGTGTATAGCACCACGTCGCTGCGCACCTGCCGTTGATCACGAGACGCTCACGCTGCATTGGATTGGCTTGGATAGCACGTAGCGTCCCCCGCGGTCCATCGTAAGGCAAAATGGAGTAGGGATTTGCTTGGGGAAGAAAGCTCGTTAGGGAACTTTCTCCCCCATCCTCTTCGTCGTAAAACGGCGCAAAAGAAAAAAAAAAGAATAATTTTGGAATTTTCGGACTGAAAGTGAGCGAACGCTCCGAGACGCGCTCGAGCGCCAAGATGTTGCCTGGCATTCGTCTCCCAGTTAATGTGCCGCCGTCGCCTCCTTCACCCCGGGCTACTTTTGTTTCCTCCAGCTCAGTTCAGGGAACTTCAGGGGGAGCAAGAGCCTTAGGGGCCTCACCCATCCTCCACCCAGTGCCAAGTAATCCCTGGCGTGGCGGGAACAACCAGAACGAGCTCCGCGCGTTAAATGCGCGGCTGCTGCGATTAAAGCTGGAAAATTTCAAGCGCGGGTGTTTTTATTGCTTGCATTGATGGCTCAAGGCGTTCTTTGTTCGTTTTCTTTTAGGACATTAACGGCGAGCGCTTAAGACTGCGCGTGCTTCATTTGCTAGTGGTGGAGCGCGCGCCATAGGAATTCAAATGAGTAAATATATATATATATATATATATATATATATATATATATATATATATATATATATATATATATATATATTAGTACTAAGGTAGAATACGACATGTTCTACGCCCCAAAACGCCAACCGTGCATACTACGCTTTATCATTCTAGTTTAGTCGCTTCGCTCGTCCAGCAACTCGTCGTCGTCTCACCGAATGCCTTAAGGCTGCGGTCCCACGGCAGCCATCTTGAACAAGGCGTTAGTTCAACCAATAGATGGCGACACGCACCCGTGGGGTGGCCGAAACATTGGTTCACGGTGGGATGGCTCGAGCACCATCACGTTCCCCTCGTGGCCTTGCTCGCGCCGCTGCCGGCTGTGCTCAGCTGGCTCAAGTAGCGTGGCCCAGCAAACGCATGTATGCGAAAATGTCAAGCTGGGTATAAATTTTCTCTTATATAGAGAGATGCGGTTCGGCGGTTGTCACGGGCTTTCGCAATAAATTTTACCAAGAAGGAATCAATTGTTGATTGACGTGTCAATATTCAATCAATGAAAACTTCTTCTGCAGGAATGCACGCTCAGTAGACTCAATCTTCCAAGTCCCCAGTGGAAGCGGACGTCAAGTAAACTGCTTCGCGATTTACGGTACTTACCTCACCACTATAATGATTACTGAAAAGTGATGTCACAAAATATTGTGTTTCACGGGATTCGGAAGATGTTGTAAAGGTTGTTACATTATAGTTCCCAGAAAACAAACGCCGTTGCAATATTCTCGGAAGTACCGACACACATAATGTTGTAAGTACAGCTTAGGAGGAGTATGATGAAAACCCTCCGAATAAATAGGAAGATGTTTATTTGCAATGAAGACGCTATGAATGAACGGCGTTGAGCGACGGCAAGTTAAGAGCGTTCGGGAATTTATAAGTTCACGTGATTGCTAACTATGGACATGCGGAGTTGCCGTGATGACCTGATATCGGACGACTCGTGGCAGACGAACAAGCAAGTTTCTTCTCAGCGAATGGTAAGCGTCCAGTGTCAAGCACAGAACGTGGCTACCGACGTTCTCGACGTTTCGAACACTTATCGCTTTCGACAAAAGTGCTGGCACCTGGGCTAACTGTGCAAAGACTCGAAGTCTTCCTCGAGTCCAGCGCCATCATGAACAGTAACTGAAAACGATCCACTATTCAGTCGGTAGGTGGCGAAACGTATCCTCATCTGCGGAGTCATGGTCGATGCCTACTCTAAGTGGTTGGAAGTTTACACGATGCCTGCCACGACGTCCAAACGCGTCATTGACGTTCTACGCTCTCTTTTCCCTACTTTTGCCCTACCAAAAATACTTTTCTCTGATAACGCGCCAAATCTTGCTTCAAATAAAATAAACAAGTTTTTGAAAAAAAAAAAAACCGGCATCAGGCATCACATTAGTGCACCATACCATCCTGCAACTAACGGGCAAGCAGAACAGATAGTGTGCGAAACGAAGAAAGCCCTCTTGAAGCTTACGGAAGAAGCAGTTCAGTGAAGAATCGCCAGGTTCTTGTTCCAGCAGCACGCGACGGTCTCATCTTACACGGTAAAAACACCGGCCGATGCAATGTTCGGCGGACGAAGAGCCAGAGCTCTCGATCTCATGATACTATGGTGTACGAACGAAGATTAAGAGATTCCCAGATCGGGAGTAATGCCTACTTATTCGGTCGGACAACTCGTCTACGTGAGGAATTTCAGCGGAAGTCGGGCCTTCCATGTAAAACTTGAGTAGAAAAGGCTCTATGTTGGTCGACCAGAAGGTGTCTTCCCTCTGAATACGATGGATATCAATGCCCTTGAGCGTAAATATTAACGAAATCACAAAACTTTCTTTTTGTATTGTGTAACTGCCCTTGTATTTGGTAGTAGAAGCTATGGTATTGATTTGGACCTTTCACACCAGGCTCCTTTTTCTTATTTTTCGCCTCATACTCTTTTGCGGTTGTTTCAGTAGGCTTCAAGAATCTTTTGGAACGGGGACACTTTACGTCAATGAGGCCATTTGTTACAAGTAGTCAATCAGGGAATGCTGCTAGAAATCCGTCCCTCATATTAACGAATAAGCCGCACTTCTGTACAGTGCAGTTTTCCTGTTCCACGTACTGTTGTAAAGCAGCATCCTCATTGATTCGACAATATTCTGTTGCGGGTGAAGAAAGGTCTTTGGGTACACGATACTTGAAACAAGTCTGGCACTGTACGTTGTGGTTCGATACCCACTAATGTCGTCGTCCTTATAGAGCTGCATCATTTAATCATTACCTAGTCACCTCCTATTGCTCTTCATCAACAATAAGTACAATAGGTTACCGCCATATTACAATACATGAATTAAAAAATTGAGTCGTTCAGTCCTTCAATATGTTTAATATTTATATAATGTTATTACGTTACATTACTTCGAGACGATCGACGTCCATCGTCGATCTTCAAATACTTATATAAGGGGGGGGGGGCGATCGGTTGCCGAGTGCATGTTTATACTCCGTTTCATCTTATGTTGTACCGCAGCGAAGGCTAGAAGCGCGAGCTCATAGCGTTGACAGCTGCCTTTAGTGCACGAGAGCTTGCGCCGCCGAGATGTGCCGTACAGCAAGGAGCTCGCGCTTGTAGCCTTTCCTGCGGTACACCATAAGGTGAAATAAGGTATAGCGCACACCAGCTCGGAGCACGTGGAGCGAAAGCTCGCGCTGCAGAACCCACCCCGCCCCTGCCCGTTTCGATGTGGAAGAGCATCATACCGGCGTGCGGTCGTGTATCACTACTGCGTGGTGCACGTTAAAGTCCCAAGGTTTGCGGTTGTACCGCACTGGCTAAATTGCTCATCTACACCTGGGACACCAGACGCCCACTAAGGCAGACTAACTTCCGGCTGTATAAACATACACACAACAATTTGCAATTAGACGCACAATCACAAGGAACACAGCGTGCCGCCTCTTTTCTTTGGACCGTCTTTTTTTAACCAGCGCAAGCTCGCGCGTTCTCTCTTTTGAGATGGTTAGAACTAACGTTGATTAGAACAGTCGCACATAAAACCTCTCACTATGTGTAGGTGGTTAAAACTAAATAAGCTATAATAATGGTGTATTATTCATATTTAGTTTCAGTTTCAGTCAGGGGAAAGGAGGTTCGCGGGAAGTAGGGCCAATAAATGAGCTGCGCTTAGAGTATCGGCACTCTCTTCCCCGACAGTGTTGTGGGCGCCGCCATTTTGGTGCTTGTGCAGAGCAGGCGCAACTGCCGATCGTCATGATTCAAAATTGCGACTTCCTCAGCATTAGATTCGATGTTAGGAAGCTCATGTAATATTGCTTTGCTTTGTCGCAAACTGTTTAAAATGGAGGACGGAAAAGCGTTTCTTGTGACTTCAGATACAGCTTCAAATAACTGGCAACCATGATTTTAAGCCACAATATGGCCAAGTGTCGCTACTCTGAAGCGTAGCTTATTTAATGACACTATTCATGCCCTTGTTCAAGAAGCTTGTAATACCTGGAGGGGCCATGACGTGAGCCCCGTGGATTCCACAAGCCACTACCTTTTGACACCTGCCTCTTCCTCATTTGTCCCGCTAGTGCCAGTAAATTAGCTACGCTTCAGAGTAACGACACTTGGCCATTTTGTGGCTTAAAATCATGGTTGCCAGTTATCTGAAGCTTTATCTAAAATCACAGGAAACGCTTTTCCGTCCTCCACGAATGTTTAAACCACCCGCGACAGAGCATAGCAATATTGTATCAGC